>JAWPHD010002965.1:0-233715 GCA_037043455.1 Cyrtodaria siliqua
ATTTGTAGTGGTAATGCTAGTAAAACATGATATCAAACTAATTTTAACTGGCATATTTTAGAATTAGGAACATTGAAAGCTTCACTAATTCGAAGTACTTAATAAAATCCTATATACCCAGTTAATATTTGTATACGTGTTATAACTCATTTCCATGAAAACACATTGACTTAAAAGTTTTAAAATATGTTCATGCAATCAGAGCAGACAATTTACACTCGTTATTTTGCAGTTTAACCGTATCTCTAACCAAGCTCAAAATATACAAAACAATGAGAATATTATTGACATATTCTTAGGTTGATACTTAGCAATTTGGTTTAGTATATATATAAATGTTTTTTGATTTTATGCCCAAGACAGCATGTATCGCTCTACTTGCTATAAACATTTTGGTGTAATTCAAGTGAAAAACAAAGCTCCATGCAATGGCAAAATTGGCCCTGAATGCCCTGAATTGCTTACCACGGGCAGCCAACTTAGTGCGGACGCCCGATCGACACTACACTCTGACAGTAGGACCCCCGCCCTCAAACCGTCCTCAGACCCCGGCCTCCAAGTAACTGGATTACAGAAGCACGTCACAACTCCCAGCCGATAGACATGCGCTGAAATTGGTCATATATATCCCGGATTACAGGAGCACGCCACAACTCCCAGACGATAGACACACGCTGAAATTGGTCATATATATCCCGGATTACAGGAGCACGCCACAACTCCCAGACGATAGACATACGCTGAAATTGGTCATATATATCCTGGATTACAGGAGCACGCCACGACTCCCAGCCGATAGACACACGCTGAAATTGGTCATTTATATCCTGGATTACAGGAGCACGCCACGACTCCCAGCCGATAGACACACGCTGAAATTGGTCATTTATATCCTGGATTACAGGAGCACGCCACGACTACCAGCCGATAGACACACGCTGAAATTGGTAATATATATCCTGGATTACAGGAGCACGCCACGACTCCCAGCCGATAGACTTACGCTGAAATTGGTCATATATATCCTGGATTACAGGAGCACGCCACAACTCCCAGACGATAGACACACGCTGAAATTGGTCATATATATCCTGGATTACAGGAGCACGCCGCAACTCCCAGCCGATAGACACACGCTGAAATTGGTCATATATATCCTGGATTACAGGAGCACGCCACAACTCCCAGACGATAGACATACGCTGAAATTGGTCATATATATCCCGGATTACAGGAGCACGCCACAACTCCCAGACGATAGACACACGCTGAAATTGGTCATATATATCCTGGATTACAGGAGCACGCCGCAACTCCCAGCCGATAGACACACGCTGAAATTGGTCATTTATATCCTGGATTACAGGAGCACGCCACGACTCCCAGTCGATAGACACACGCTGAAATTGGTCATTTATATCCTGGATTACAGGAGCACGCCACGACTCCCAGCCGATAGACACACGCTGAAATTGGTCATATATATCCCGGATTACAGGAGCGCGCCACAACTCCCAGCCGATAGACACACGCTGAAATTGGTCATTTATATCCTGGATTACAGGAGCACGCCGCAACTTCCAGCCGATAGACACACGCTGAAATTGGTCATATATATCCTGGATTACAGGAGCACGCCACAACTCCCAGCCGATAGACACACGCTGAAATTGGTCATATATATCCTGGATTACAGGAGCACGCCGCAACTCCCAGCCGATAGACACACGCTGAAATTGGTCATTTATATCCTGGATTACAGGAGCACGCCGCAACTCCCAGCCGATAGACACACGCTGACATTGGTCATTTATATCCTGGATTACAGGAGCACGCCACAACTCCCAGACGATAGACACACGCTGAAATTGGTCATATATATCCTGGATTACAGGAGCACGCCACGACTCCCAGCCGATAGACACACGCTGAAATTGGTCATTTATATCCTGGATTACAGGAGCACGCCACAACTCCCTCCCAGCCGATAGACACACGCTGAAATTGGTAATATATATCCTGGATTACAGGAGCACGCCACGACTCCCAGCCGATAGACACACGCTGAAATTGGTCATTTATATCCTGGATTACAGGAGCACGCCACAACTCCCAGCCGATAGACACACGCTGAAATTGGTCATATATATCTTGGATTACAGGAGCAAGCCACAACTCCCAGCCGATAGACGCTCTCTGAAATTGGTCATTTATATCTAATGTACCATTAGCTTTTCCTTTTTGTCTTCTTTTAGTTTTGTGTGTAAACATTCGAGAGGAAACATTCCAAGTATTTTAAATGGTTTGTATATTTTTCTTTCAAAATACTGACATATGTCGGTAAAATAAAAATATAAAATACTGGCTTTTTATTGAATGCAACGTGTACATTTATGGCCGACACGAATACGTCACTCCTGCCAGAGGCAAGATGTCTATATTATAATGTAACTTTCGTATAAAGTATGTTCGGGACGACCAAACTTTTATTGACATGAACACGCTTAATTTATTGATTAAACCAAGAGTAATTGATTGTTTTTCTTCCAGCCGATAGACACAGGCTGTAATTGGTCTTATAAACCTAAATATATACGTACTCTTTTTTTTTTTATATCAAATATCTAAGAACGCAGTTTAAATGGCTCGTATCCTATTCCCAAAATACTATCATATTAAAATCTGTAATGTTAGTTTATTCATAATAAATGTCTAAAATAATATTGATAGATAGGCAATATAAATGATTTTATTTCTAATCTAATTTAGAAACTGTTGATGTTACAGTATGCGAACTCCTTGAATTCATCCCTTTCTGCAGGAGTTCTAAGGAATTTCAAAATGTAAACATGTATAAGAAAAACTATGGCAAAATGTAAACATATATAAGAAGAACTATGGCAAAATGTAAACATATATAAGAAGAACTATCTATATTGCAGACTGTTAGAACGAACAGCAGACTGTTAGAACGAACAGGTGTTTAAATTAGAGGAAATAAACGCATAACAGGTGAACGTGCATTTTGTTTAATAACAACTTAAACAAAAAAGAATACGCTGAATATAACTAAACTGTGATGACGATGATAATGAGTGAATGCATGAATGAATGAACGAATGAATGAATGAATGAATGAATGAATGAATGAATGAAGGAAGGAAGGAAGGAAGGAAGGAAGGAAGGGAAGGAAGGAAGGAAGGAAGGAAGGAAGGAAGGAAGGAAGGAAGGAAGGAAGGAAGGAAGGAAGGAAGGAAGGAAGGAAGGAAGGAAGGAAGGAAGGAAGGGAGGAAGGGAGGGAGGGAGGGAGGGAGGGAGGGAGGGAGGGAGGGAGGGAGGGAGGGAGGGAGGGAGGGAGGGAGGGAGGGAGGGAAGGGGGGAGGGAGGGAGGGAGGGAGGAAGGAAGGAAGGAAGGAAGGAAGGAAGGAAGGGAGGGAGGGAGGGAGGGAGGGAGGGAGGGAGGGAGGGAGGGAGGGAGGGAGGGAGGGAGGGAGGGAGGGAAGGGGGGAGGGAGGGAGGGAGGGAGGAAGGAAGGAAGGAAGGAAGGAAGGAAGGAAGGAAGGAAGGAAGGAAGGAAGGAAGGAAGGAAGGAAGGAAGGAAGGAAGGAAGGTAGGAAGGAAGGAAGGAAGGGAGGGAGGGAGGGAGGGAGGGAGGGAGGGGGAGGGAGGGAGGGAGGGAGGGAGGGAGGGAGGGAGGGAGGGAGGGAGGAAGGAAGGAAGGAAGGAAGGAAGGAAGGAAGGAACGAACGAACGAACGAACGAACGAACGTGAGTTTCAGAAAACTCCTCAAAGCAGAGCTCAGACGAGTAAAAACGTTACAAATATATTGGCACTGCACTAACATTTAAGAGACTCGCGAGTATGCTCGAATATTATTTCATGCTGTTATAAACATTCTGTAATAAATGAAATTAGAAATGAGTAACAAAATTACAATTTGTTCACATGCATGTAGTTTAAATGTGTAAAAGGGCAATTCTCTTTGATATTGCATGTCATAAGATATTAATAATCTTCCAGTAGCGAATGTTCAAACGAGTACTTTAAAAGGTTCCAAGTGAACTTCCAGTGTTATACCTTTAGCCACAATACATCACACAGATGTATTTAAGTGTTTGTTGATTTTGTAACTGCTAGTGAATCCACACACGATTATATTGATATAGGTGGATACTCTTTACTTGCATTATGCACGTGTCAATTTATCAATATTATCTATTTCTGAAACTAGTTCCCTGTTGGGATTCGTCTGTCTACATTACCAACGGGAGACCGGTTTAATCTTTCGTTTTTAGATTAAAGATTAAAGCTATTATTCAAGAGTACCCAATCTAGTTATGGTATTGATAGTGTGCATGTAATTGGATGTCATACAATGATAGACTGCGTCTGCCAACTGAGAAGTTAGTCAACGAATTGTGCTTTGTAGTGCCTTATCTGATATAAGAAATGTTCTTTATATGGGTTGTTGGCGTCATCGGACTATCGCATTTTATTGGCATTTTATAGTACTATGTAAAATGTACTCCTATATAAATATAGTTTTTCCTATAGAAAGACAATTAATTTTCATTGAAAATAGCTTTAATCCTACTCCAATGCATTGGAATGAATAAACAACATCCCTCATACCGTACAACACGTGAGTTTTATTTAGTCTGTGAATTAAATACATTTATTTTAAAAGTGCAATTGTATTTTAATATCTACTGAAAAATGATTGTATTAATTATTATATATCGTAAAAATCGACCAATTTAATACACTAACTAACGTATTTCATAGCTGTAAATACTGAAAACAAGCATGTATTCTAAAATTAATTGAATTGTATCCAGCCATTGATAATCAAACTGGCTATTCTTGTTATAATGTGCCACAATTAATTCATCTGATTAACCTATTTGATTTACATATGTAGGCAACTCGAAAATGCTGCATATGTAAGCGACTCTAAAATACGACCTTAATAAGAGCGAAAATGAATATAATCTCTCTGCAGATGACATAAAAGTTCCAATTAGGCATAATTAAAAACTTCAGTTTAAACATTTCTAAATTCACTATAATACCTGTTTTGGTTAATTAAGAATACTATGTTTCAGATTTTCTAAATTTGTCTTGAATTTACGGCATCAAGTACTTTTCAGGAGCATTTCATTATTATGCTACACAATGTAGTTTCTTTGGGAAAAAAATCATAACAGAATTTGTGTAAATGTTTCAATCCGAAAAGAAAAAGGATCGAGTCCAGTTTTATTGGACGGGCTACTTTCAGGTGCCTATTCACGAGCGCGAACCCACTACTGTCCGACATGGGAACTTTTGCCTGCTGTGTTTCCACCCTGGGCCGATACGTTCCTCCTTAGACAACCTGGACATGCCTGGGCTCCCCCGGGCAGCCCATATTGATGCCGGGCTTAGTGCGGACGCCCGATCGACACAGACACTCTGACAGCAGAACCCCCGTCCTCAAACCGTCCTCAGACCCCGGCCTCCAAGTAACTGGATTACAGGAGCACGCCACAACTCCCAGCCGATAAACAGACGCTGAAATTGGTTTTATAAACCTATATACTCGTATATACCAACTCTTTTTATCTTTCTTTTTTGGTTTGTATAAAATATCTAAGAACGTATTTTAAATCGTTTGTATCCTTTTCTCAAAATAGTCATCTATTGATAAAATAAAAATATAAAATATAGGCTATACATTGACTGTAAACGTGTACAAATGTGGCCGACACGAATACGTCACTTCTGCCAGAGGCAAGATAAGCAATATTACCTTGTCTCAGTGTATTAGAATATAATAGAATGGAATGGAATAGAATGAATGAATGAATGAATGAATGAATGAATGAATGAATGAATGAATGAATAAATGAATGAATGAATGAATGAATGAATGAATGAATGAATGAATGGTTTAGGTCCTATCAGGTTGAAATGGGGAATGGTGTGGAATGTCACCTTGAATGAACTGGTACAAGGAGAACGCTACAAAGTTCAATTACCTTTTGAGGCTACACAACTCATTTATACCACAATAGCCTAAATACACACTATGCATCGTGTAATACCCGATGATATACACAGCATATGTTAGTTATTGTGGTATAAATACAATAGAGCATGAGTCTTGCACGTGTACGGACGATAATGCACTCGCTAGCGCTCGTGCATTATCTCCCCGTACACGTGCAAAACTCATGCTCTATCCTATACTTGTACCATAGCTCTAATGGTTTTCCTTTGTTCTTGCTTAGGATATAATTTTCATAAACCTGAAGGTCTGAGCCTAAACCGTGTTATAACTGACGATATATTTCAGCCGTGCTATAAATGACAGGTTCGGCAGTTATACCATGGTCTACCCAATTTTACACGTGCGTAGTAATGTGATAAAAGCTTTCAATTTAATATCATGGTAATCGAATAACTTACTCTTCAAATGTTTACACACAACCTGTCAATCAAAATGTCAATTACCGGCATTGAATGGCTATGGTACAAAACATTTATAGCATATTTCTCTCGTATGCGATTTATACTGCACTCTCGGGTTAAATCGCATATACTCGAAAACTTATGCTATAAATATTACATAAGGAACATTTCTTATATCAGGTAAGACACATGAGACAATTCGTCGACCAGAAGTCGAACTGACGTGAAAACGCATCATCTACAAACTTCATACCGGTTACTGAAAATACAAATAATTAACAATTAGTACAAAAATTTACAACGTGCATTTTGGTAATTCAACTTTGCAGCGTTATACTTTTACCAGTTTATTCAAGGTGGCATTATCTTCTGTCGAATCAGCTTTCTTCTCAGTTGGCAGACGCTGTCTATCATTGTGTTTGTAGGAACATAAAACTCAATCACATGAACGCTGTCAGGGAAGATACACCCAATTCAATTCCCATCGTTTCCAAGTATAGGACTGTCACAAATAAAGACACTTTATGCAATGAATTCACATAAACTGCATCCACTGCCAGTGAGATTGAACGTAGGACTTTAGAATTACTCATAAAAAACATACTAATCCGCGGCATTTTACAGAGCTGTTCTCAACCAAAGATGAGACGCGGGCCTGCCTTACGTCAAAACTTCAAAAAGTGAGAACGGACACCTGCATAATGAAAGTCAGGAGGATGTTCGGTTTGAGGACGGGGGTTCTACTGTCAGAGTGTCTGTGTCGATCGGGCGTCCGCACTAAGCCCCGCATCAATATGGGCTGCTCGAGGGAGCCCAGGCATGTCCAGGTTGTCTAAGGAGGAACGTATCATACGGCCCGGGGTGGAATCACAGTAGACAAAAGTTCCATATCGGGCAGTAGTGGGTTCGCGCTCGTTAATAGGCATCTGATAGCAGCCCGTCCAACAAAACTGGACTTGATCCTTGTTAGGGGTGCAAAATGTATACGACTTCTATAATTATTTTATTGTTGTTGTGTTTTTTCTCAAATATCTTGTATAATTAAACAAATGCTGCTGAAGTACTTGATACCGTAAACATGTAAATTTCAGACATAATTCCAAAATAAATCAAAGCACTAAAAGTGCTGATGGACGGAGCCACTCAGAAAGTATAGATTCCGAAAAAAACGGGTTTGCGTACTAAGGTGGTGAATATTTCTTCAAAATATTATTGAAATCGGATTAGGCATTAACCAGAGTTATGGGACCGGACGGAAGGACAGACGGACAACTTCAATTCTATATCCCTCCGCCTAAAAAGTGAAGGTATGTAGAATTGTTTAAATTCTATAAGTGTCAAAGAGGAATAATGATAAAATGAAAATGTCAGAGAAAGTTGGTCACAACATACGTATACATGAGATCTCGTTTATTTTCTAAAACCAATCAGATGCAATCATGCATAACAGAGTTATCGACCCTTGAATGTCTGAAAAATAGGATTTCGGTAAAGACGCTTTCGGTGGCCATATGGCTAAAACAAAACAAACTTCATTAAGTTAGGATAAGTCTAAAAAAATAAATAAAAGAAATTCATGTAGTCTGATGTAACGGTAGTTAGAGTTTCTATATATTGTTCTAAATTCCTTTAATATAAATGCGTTTTAAACACAATAATGATAATGGTAATAAAATGTGATAAAATGCCATTGATAGAACGGAATAATTATAACTATTCCACTGTAATGCATGTATTCATTCTCTAAATGAAGTATGTTTGTTTGTATTCTTCTCTGAAATATTGTGCATTTTTTTCCGCCTTGTTTAGGCAATACACATGTAAATGTTATATTATTCCAAATAAAATATTGAAATGAATTGAATTGAAGAAAATAATTGTATGTTTTGATAAAGAGATGTCTGTGGTACATAGTTATATAATCTCTTCTACTCGCGAATTTATGAACGACCTTTGATAGTTACCATGAAGTAATGTGATAAAAGGTTTCAATTTAATATCAAGTAATCGAATCACTTACTCTTCATATGTACGTATGGCACGGATTCTATTTATTATCCAATATATCTATATCATGTATGCATGCTAATTGTTTTAATATGTGATATGAATAAATTAATAAACATTATCGTTTGTCCTTATATACATCCTGCATACACTGATAATATACCGATAATCTCTAATAGATTCGTTACTAAACTATTAATTGCTACTTTCGGTATTCACCGTACTGCGAACCGGCTGTTTCCGTTATATTTCGGAATGTACGGTACGGTACGGCTTTTACTCCCAACCTCATGTAGACGCTTGTTTACGTTATAAGGCATATGCGCATTAATTTGTACAGGATCAAATCCCTTCAAAAACAGAGTATTACTTAAACTTAAGTTAAACTCACTTAATATTTACCAACGCTTACATATTTATACATATGTTGTCAATATACGGATCTTTTGCCCATTTACAGCCTTGAAAATGGTACTACTTTTGGGAGAGGCTAGTTACCAGCCATATGGAGTACACAGAAAGTGATGACGTCATTCTGTATACACATTTACGCATTGCGCAATCGAACACACACAGTAGACTGCACATGGGAGCTATTCGGTCTGGTATTCACGATTAAGTCTATAAGTAGATTTGGTAACTGTTGCGATCCATGATCATATAGTGATAACACTTTGTAGAATGTAGTACAATTTATTTTACAAAGTAGCGTATTTACATTGCAATTCCATTGAAATTAGGCCACTCGAACGTGCGGTACCTGGATGATTCGGACCGTGGGCGATTCGGACCCCATTATAATTTCCTGATTTCTGTATTAATACATACTATTGTATTAATTCAGAGCTGACTATTTCTGTTCCGAAACAATGCTTAATATAGAACACAGACATATTTTAGTATATATGTATTTATCATTTATTATACCATAGCTCTACTGGTTTTCCTTTGTTCTTGCTTATGATATTTTCATAAACCTAGGGTCTGAGCCTAAACCGTGCTATAAATGCCGGTATATTTCAGCCGTGCTATAAATGACAAATTCGGCAGTTATACTATGGTCTACTCAATTTTACACAAGCCTAGTTGTAATGTTTACACACAACCTGTTTATCAACTATGTAAAACACGACTACTGTACCTATTATCAAAACAGCACTCCTTGACATTGGATTTGCCCAATAATATACACATGGGGTAGGCTGCAATAATCAAAACATGGGTCATGCTCATGCCGCGTGATAATGCTATTTCTTGATTGGATCGAGCTGTTATATTTACTGAAAACTGCAACACCCTAAAACGTCTTGCACATGCGTAGTTGGATAAATAGCAATGGTACAAAACATTTATAGCATATTTTTCTCGCATTCGATTTATACTGCACTCTCGGGCCTGTGGCCCTCGAGAAGCAGTATAAATCACATATACTCGAAAAATTATGCTATAAATATTCTCTCTATATATATATATTTATAATAATATGCATCTTTTGGAAATTGGTTTAATCTGGTCTACCTGGTACCGGTTGGCGTGCAACATCTTTAATTCCTAAGGTATGTATAGTACTAAAAGAGTTATAATCTGTTCAGAATAAGACACACATGTGAGATTGTTGTTTTTTTTTGTAAAGTTTAACATGCAGTTTTGATACATCTTCACGCAAGTATGTAAATCAAATAATCATTGCAGTATACGGTATGAAATTGTGTAAAATAGTATTCAATTTCCTTCTACGTTAACATCTGGTCCAAAATGTTCTGGCAAATCAGCCGACATTCAATTGAGATCCTAATTAGCCATGGGGTTGGGCCTGGAGGTTACATGATGTGTGTATTCCATACGTGATACGCTCACCTGTTCAAATCATGTCACATGTAGCCATATTTTGTAATATTTCACATAATATATATTTTGTTCCTTATTAACAACTTATTTCATGGCAAACCTTTTAATCTCCCTACTCCCTGTCTGAGGTCCCGAGTTTTATTCACAGTCTTGAGTGTTTCGTAAAATCATCTTCCTCAGTATGCCTACATTATGCAGACAAGGTACTGTATATGGTGGGTGCTCATCAGGCAAAGTAAGTACTATGGCAATGTTCATTCTTCAAAGAGTATGTTAAGTTGCACTTTGTGCACATGTAGAGACAGTTAAGGCGCCAATGCCATTTCATATGATACATGCCTGGAATCCTCATGCTTTCAAAGCTTCCATATCGATACGTTGGTCGGAAAGGAAGGTAGCTATGTAGCCTAACCCTAAGGTAGCAAACATGTTAGCATTCACATTTATAAAGACCAACCAGTTCATAATGATATACATGTCACTCATCGTTCTTATATAGACCAACCACCGCAAAACATGCCACACATCATATGTATATAGACCAAAACATGTCACCCATCATATGTATATAGACAAACCATTTCAAAACATATCGCCCATCATTATTATATAGACCAACCTCTTCAAAAAAGTCACCCATCATAAGTATATAGACAAGCGACTTAAAACATGCCACCCATCATTTGAATATAGACCAGCTTCTTCAAAACATGTCAACCATCATTTGTATATAGACCAGCCACTTCAAAACATGTCACCCATCATATGCATATAGACCAGCCACTTCAAAACATGTCACCCATCATATGTATATAGACCAGCCACTTCAAAACATGTCGCCCATCATATGTATATAGACCAGCCACTTCAAAACAGACCAGCTACCATACTTATATAGACCAGCCACTTCAAAACATGTCACCCATCATATGTATATGGATCAGCCACTTCAAAACATGTCACCCATCATTTGTATAAAGACCAACCACTTCAAAACAGACCAGCTACCATACTTATATAGACCAGCCACTTCAAAACATGTCACCCATCATATGTATATAGACCAGCCACTTCAAAACATGTCACCCATCATATGTATTTAAACCAGCCACTTCAAAACATGTCACCCATCACCAATTTATAGACCAGCCATTTCAAAACATGTCACCTATCATTTGTATATAGACCAGCCACTTCAAAACATGTCACCTACCATAATTATACAGACCAGCACCTTCAAAACATTTCACCCATTATTTGTATATAGACCAGCCACTTCAAAACATGTCACCTACCATAATTATATAGGCCAGCCACTTCAAAACAGGTCGCCCATAATAATTATATAGACCAACCACTTCAAAACATGTCACCCATCATATGTATATAGGCCAGCCACTTCAAAACGTGACCCATCATTTGTATATAGACCAGCCACTTCAAAACATGTCACCTACCATAATTATATAGACCAGCACCTTCAAAACATTTCACCCATCATATGTATATAGATCAGCCACTTCAAAACATGTCACCTACCATAATCATATAGACCAGCCACTTTAAAACAGGTCACCCATCTGAAGTATATATACCAGCCACTTCAAAACATGTCACCCATCACATGTACATCGACCAGCCACTTCAAAGCATGTCACCCATCATTAGTATATAGACCAGCCACTTCAAAACAGGCCATCCATAATATGTATATAGACCAGCATCTTTAAAACATTTCACCCATCATATGTATATAGATCAGCCACTTCAAAACATGTCACCTACCATCATCATATAGACCAGCCACTTCAAAGCAGGTCTACCATCTTAAGTATATATACCAGCCACTTCAAAACATGTCACCCATCATATGTATATAGATCAGCCACTTCAAAACATGTCACCTACCATCATCATATAGACCAGCCACTTCAAAGCAGGTCTACCATCTTAAGTATATAGACCAGCCACTTCAAAACATGTCACCCATCATATGTACATAGACCAGCCACTTCAAAACAGGTCACCCATCTTAAGTATATAGACTAGCCACTTCAAAACATGTCACCCATTATTTGTATATAGACCAGCGACTTCAAAACATGTCACCTACCATAATTATATAGGCCAGCCACTTCAAAACAGGTCGCCCATCATAATTATATAGACCAACCACTTCAAAACATGTCACCCATCATATGTATATAGGACAGCCATTTCAAAACATGTGAGCCATCATTTGTATATAGACCAGCCACTTCAAAACGTGTCACCCATCATATGTATATAGACCAGCCACTTAAAAATATGTCGCCCATCATATGTTTATAGACCAGCCACTTCAAAACATGTCACCCATCATTCGTATATAGGCCAGCCACTTTAAAACATGTGACCCATCATTTGTATATAGACCAGCCACTTCAAAACATGTCGCCCAGCATTTGTATTTAGACCAACGATGTCACCCATGGTATGTATATGCACGAACCTTTTCAAGCCACACATCTCATTTTCTATACATGTATATATATTTACTACAACATATCAATCACATGTCGGATCACCATCACATACCTTGACCTACTTATGTCCAACCGGATAAGAAATTGGTTATTTTCTTAGGACATTACATAATCTTATACACAGTCTTTAACCTTCATGTATTGAAACTATTTGACAGTCTAAACCTTTTTGAATAACACTTTGCTGAATACCAATACCAAACATAGTTCACTATGACAATGACCTACTTAACAGACATTCTGGTCAACAAAACTGTAAATCTCAATTCCTAGGACACTGCATGATTAGATAAACTATTCAACTTTCTAGAAATACTTAAATTAGTAATGCACTGAAGTATAAAAAAGAGGCCACCGTGAAATGACCTTGACCTTCTTAATGAACTTGTTATGATCAACATTTATCATCACTTTTATTTACTTTTCTCAACCAAGAACCTGCATCGCCTGCAGTGCTCTTCTCTTATATGAAACGAAATGCACTCATTCAAGATCCTCTTTTGTAAAAGATAAACTCTTGAGTACATTTAACTGTCTTTAGTCATGCATGATAAGGTGTTTGGTGTCATTCCAACACATTTTCCAACAGCATACTTCAAGTTTCACAGGTTTTAGTGACTATGCGTTTTAAAATATTCAGTTAGAAGGCTCCTCACAGTCCATACTTCTGTTTTCTATCTGCACCTAAAAAGTATAAACATAACAAATATTAATCTAGTCTTGAATTGGACAACTCCACACATTTGAATATTGTTAATTTTTAAAGAATATAGTAATACCTTGACCACTCTAATACTGAGAAATTTCCTTTTAACAAATTCTGATAAATCTAAATAAATCATCATTACTGTCATTGACAGTTTTCTTCCCCAACGTTTCTTGTCATGAAATTGATGTAAAGTCACATCTAATACAAACTGAAGAAAGGTTCTGAAGTAATAAACAAACTGTTGATTCATAATGTTGATTCATAATTTCAAGGACTCGTCTAGAGCTTTATTTTTTGACTTCTGTTTCAACTCTGAACACAGCATGTCTGCTTCTGTGTAGCTGATGTTCAATACCTTTGCTGCTATTGCAGCTAGTGCCCTTTATTGAGCACATGCTCAATGTACTGCATGGCCAGACTGAAGTAAAGTGACATTTACATCCTCCAAATTATGTTAAGGTATACAGCATTAAGAAAAAACAATCCTTTATAACAGTAACTAGTCTACAGTACAAAACAGTATCTAAGGTTAAAATACTCAATGGTGATTGGTTATTGAACGGGCTTTAAACAACCTATTAAGAACTCGGACGCCACGTCCTTCAACGGTTGGGACGTCATTTTAAACTAAGTGAAACGTCAGAAAACATTCAAAACAACAATTGCGTTATTTTAAAAGTAATGGGATGTTCGAACAAAAAGCTAGGGTTTGAAACTGTTAAAACAGGATAAAGCTGTACATTTTCTTTGTTCGCTGTGGAGAGAATGATGGGCATTCTATGTAAGTTGTGAGAATTTGTATTATGTTCAGTCTCTCAAAATGTGTGTATGTAATGTACAAAAGTCCATCTTAGATAAAAAAAAATCCAGCTGGTTTATTTGTGCGAGATCAAAACCTGATGTTTGGGACTTGAAACACATCGAAACATGCATGCGGCCCTTGGTGTCTTTGGTCTTCAAGTACCACCCACCAGGTGTTAGTAGACTGGTATTGATCTGGGAGAATATAAACCCGCTGGAAATATTGTATTTCTTAAATAAAACAAATACAATCATGCACTTACAACTTATCTTTCTCCATTTCTTTTATAAGCTGTATGTCCTTCATCCCCACAATCTGTCCATGTCTGGAGTATGGTTTGCTGTTAAGTGTAGGCACATACATAAATAACGTTTGTTAAATTGTAGAACAGAAATAAAATTATGTCGAGCTATATGCATCTTTAAACAGTTTTCATCTTTTCACAACATCAAGCTCTAAATATTTTCAGAAATGGAGCTTCATTTAAAGACAGTTTAGTTGGCTAATTTACATATGTAACAACTAGGGAAGATGATTATATTTTCCCTAAGAAGTTGCAACTCCATCAATATTATTTGTTAGATTTTAAACACACGACTGGTTCTATTTATCTTCACGTTAAAACATTATTAAAGAAAGTATCTTCAAAAAATATAGTACATTGTTTCATCCAGGAAAAATCGAAATAAATTAAATAAAACACAAGTTACAGCACAGCATTTTAATTTACACTCAATGCCATGTTTAAATAAAATGAAATCTAACTTAATTGTTTAAATGCTATTTTTTAGAAACGAGATTTTAAGTTACAAAGAACCAATATAAATATAATCAGGAAGATGTCGGTATATATAAAAACAATTTTATTACAGTTTTAAAAATATCGTCTGCATGTCATATATGTGAAAATAATATTCTATTATACACAAATAAAATCACTTACAGAAGGACTAAACATCCTCTTAAACATAGATTTGTTTTAATCGACATGCCGTTTCCTCCAGGGTACCCTTTTTATGCAATGTATACATATTACACATATTAAATATTATATCATCACAAACACATTTACTTCTTTGTAATATTTCCTTCATTATAACTGCCTTGAATCAATATACATGGTGGTTTTATATTTTCTTGAGTATGTATAAACTGTCGGCATATGAACTGGTCTCTCTGTGTTACACTTTCCTAAACATAGACATGTCCCTATAACTGGACTATGTGTGTTATACCTTCTTGATGATGTATTTGTCACTAT
Organism: Cyrtodaria siliqua; assembly: GCA_037043455.1. Lineage (NCBI taxonomy): Eukaryota > Metazoa > Mollusca > Bivalvia > Adapedonta > Hiatellidae > Cyrtodaria > Cyrtodaria siliqua. Next base: position 15,604 of record JAWPHD010002965.1, read on the forward strand.
AACTGGTCTATGTGTGTTATACCTTCTTGATGATATATGTGTCACAATAACTGATCTATGTGTGTTATACCTTCCTGATTATACATCTGTCCTATAACTAAAATATGTGTATTATACGTTCTGGATGATATATATGTCCCTATAACTGGTATATGTGTGTTATATCTTCTTGATGATATATGTGTCACTATAACTGGTCTATGTGTGTTATACCTTCTTGGTGATATATGTGTCACAATAACTGGTCTATGTGTGTTATACCTTCCTGATTATACATCTGTCCTTTAACTGGTCTATGTGTGTTATACCTTTCTGATTATGCATCTGTCCTATATGTGTGTATTATACGTTCTTGACGATATATATGTCCCTATAACTGGTATATGTGTGTTATACCTTCTTGATGATATATGTGTCACTATAACTCCTTTATGTTTGTTATAATATTCTGATTATACATCTGTCCTATAACTGATATATGTGTATTATACCTTCTTGATGATATATGTGTCACAATAACTGGTCTATGTGTGGTATACCTTCCTAATTATACATCTGTCTTATAACTGATATATGTATATTACACCTTCCTGATGATATGTGTGTCACTATAACTGGTCTATTTGTTTTATACCGTCCTGGTTATGCATCTGTCCTATAACTGGTCTATGTGTGTTGTACCTTCTTGATGATATATGTGTCACTATAACTGGTCTATGTGTGTTGTACCTTCTTGATGATATATGTGTCACTATAACTGGTCTATGTGTGTTGTACCTTCTTGATGATATATGTGTCACTATAACTGGTATATGTGTGTTGTACCTTCTTGATGATATATGTGTCACTATAACTGGTGTATGTGTGTTGTACCTTCTTGATGTTATATGTGTCACTATAACTGGTCTATGTGTGTTATACCATCCTGATTATACATCCATCCCTATAACTGTTCTATGTGTGTTATACCTTTCTAATTCTACATCTGTCCTATAACTGGTATATGTGTGTTGTGCCTTCATACCTCTGTCCCTCTAACTGGTATATGTGTGCTATACCTTCCTGATTATACATCTGTCCTATAACTGGTATATGTGTGTTGTGCCTTAATACCTCTGTCCCTCTAACTTGTATATGTGTGCTATACTTTCCTGATTATACATCTGTCTTATAACTGGTATATGTGTGTTGTGCCTTCATACCTCTGTCCCTCTAACTGGTATATGTCTGCTATACCTTCCTGATTATACATCTGTCCTATAACTGGTATATGTGTGTTGTACCTTCATACCTCTGTCCCTCTAACTGGTATATGTCTGCTATACCTTCATACATATGTCCCTCTAACTGGTCTATGTGTGCTATACCTTCATACATCTGACCTTCTAACTGGTCTATGTGTGCTATACCTTCATACATCTGTCCCTCTAACTGGTCTATGTGTGCTATACCTTCATACATCTGTCCCTCTAACTGGTCTATGTGTGCTATACCTTCATACATCTGACCCTCTAACTGGTCTATGTGTGCTATACCTTCATACCTCTGTCCCTCTAACTGGTATATATGTGCTATACCTTCCTGATTATACATCTGTCCTATAACTGGTATATGTGTGTTGTGCCTTCATACCTCTGTCCCTCTAACTGGTATATGTGTGCTATACCTTCCTGATTATACATCTGTCCTATAACTGGTATATGTGTGTTGTGCCTTCATACCTATGTCCCTCTAACTGGTCTATGTGTGCTATACCTTCATACATCTGTCCCTCTAACTGGTCTATGTGTGCTATACCCTCATACATCTGTCCCTCTAACTGGTCTATGTGTGCTATACCTTCCTGATTAAACATCTAACATATAACTGGTATATGTGTATTATACATTCTTGATGATATATGTGTCACTATAACTGGTTTATGTGTATTATATAAAACCAGTATTATATGTCTGAAGACTGGACCTACCTTTTAGTTATTCTTTCACCGCGTATTATGTCTTCAATTCTGTTAATTGCCTCTTTAATTTACAAAAAAATGTATCAATGCAAACAATATTTCTTAGTAGACAAAATATTTACGGGATTCAATTTCGTTCAATAATAAACTGATATAATGTTAATGGTATTATTATACACAGCTCAGAGGCTGTATATTTAATTACACGCACAAGAATGCTAGAGACTGCAATCATGTGAACGATGAAAATGCAGAATAACATTTAGAAAAGCAACAGATGTCACAGGAGCACATGCATGAAACATTGCTGTATGTCTACAGATGCAGAAGCCTTCTTCAATATTGCACTGGAAAAACATGTTGATATGTATGGGAAGCCATAACCGTCAAAATGTGGATATTTACAAACCATTCAATGACAGGCCATTTAATTCAACATGAAGTCATTTGATGACGTACATATTGATTCGATGCGACGTATAACCCTGTTCATTCGTTACAAAGTGAATTGATACGGTTCGAAGTGAAATGATAGGGTTTAAAAGTTCAAACCATACGACGCAACTAGAAAAAGTGAAACGGTGCGCCATCTGGCGGCGATATTTGCCACATCACTTGCAGGGTTATTTCCCCTACATTATTACTGGCCTAATGATAAATCAAAGTACTGAAAGTACTGAGAATTTAAGGTTTGATAGGAAAGACTGTATGAATATTTACACGATTGCTGGACATTTCAAATTTCCATAAATTTTACATAGTTTTAGCCAACTTGGCGATCTTGGGCGGCCTACCAAGATTTTAGAGGGTCAATCCATCCAAATATATTGTGATCAACTGTCATTAAACTGTTTCAAATCTAGACTAGAATATTATTTTATGAAATTGCTGATGGATAGACAGATTTGTGTTTTATGGCCAAACTTTCACTCAAGATGACCTCCATGTCTAAAATTATGTCATTTACAGTGTGGCGTGTAATAAGTAGTCTTCCGGGAACAAGACGCACAAAACGGCCTGTATCACTCTACTGGCTTGAAACGTATCATCAAAAACGTATAATACACATATATTAGTTTATTAGGACAGATGTATAATCTGGAAGGTATAACACACATAGACCTAGCTGGACGAAGTAGTTAAAATGCTGCAGCCATGTGCAGTTTCAAACAATGCGACACCCGACAATGTGACAACTCAACATTGCGATACGACATCGCGACATTGCGATACGTGACAATTATTTCGCGATGTCGTATCGCAATGTCGCGTTGTCGTATTGCAATGTCGAGTTGTCGTATCCACAATGTCGCATAGTCGTATCGCAATGTTGAGTTGTCGTATCGCAATGTCGTATTGTCATAACGCAATGTCGCGATGTCACATTGTCGGGTGTCGCATTGTCCCCCACCGTTTGAAACTGAACATGGCCGCAGCATTTTAACATACTTCGTCCAGCTACGTTCTGTTCTGTTTCTTGTTGTTGTTGTTTATTTATAAAAAGTATGGTCACTTTTACCCGTGTATTTACTTATAGTCAATTTCAATTCTTCTTTCCGCCAATAAATTTGTATTTTATTTATTTAGTAAATACTACAGTAAAGTTTCTTTTCAATGTGTGGGACAGACATAGGGAAGTTGAATCAACGGGTAGTGCCTCTTGTTAAGTTATTTGTCCCTGCAGCAGAAGACGTTTTCTAGGTTACATCACTGAACTTGGACAAGTTCAAAAGCAGTTGCATCAGACTAGACACATCAGAGTTATAGCCTTTGATTTTTTAAAAAACTGTTTTCCGGTAGGCCTTATACTATTCAAGCCAGTAGAGTGATACAAGCCCTCTTGTGCATCTTGTTCCCGGAAGACTACTTAATACACGCCACTCTGTACATGCTGTAAATGACATAGTTTTAGACATGGAGGTCATCTTGAGTGACAGTTTGACCATAAAACACAAATCTGTCTATCCATCACCAATTTCATAAAATAATATTCTAATCTAGATTTGAAACAGTTTAATGACAATGGATCACAATATATTTGGAATGGATTGACCCCCTAAAATCTTGGTAGGTCGCCCAAGATCGCCTAATTGGCTAAAACTATGTAACATTTATGGAAATTTGAAATGTCCAGTAATCCTGCAAATATTCATATAGTCTTTCCTAGCCATCTCTTTTGCATAGCGTGTTACACTTTAAATCCGGAGTTCAATGGTTTGAGCCTCATTCAGTCGCCACTGGGTCACTTCAACGTGTCCTTCGGCAATACAGTTTCCTATGTATACTTTTCCTTTCTCTGGGACAGCTCGAAAAAGCTAAACAATGTGTTCATGACCCGTAAAACGAAATTCCTTTTTTAAAGGCAAGGCTGGGATTATTTGACTGATAATACAAAAGTAAATAAAGATCAGGATACTACTTTAATTTCAATGTTATTTAAATTAAAGTTATCATCTCTGATGACTAAATTATCAACTAAAATTATAAGGATTTAAAAAAGATGTGAGTTCACTTCTTGTTTTGACCAATTCACTCTTCTTCTCTTTCCTTGACCAAGTTTCACTTTAATGTTTCTTGTCGACGACACGCCTGAACAGTCCTGAAAAACATTGGAAGGATTACATTTTAGCTAGATTTCAACAGGTTTTGAAGTGGTTGGTCTATATAATTATGGTAGCTTACCTGTTTTGAAGTGGTTGGTCTATATACAAATGATGGGTGACATGTTTTGAAGTGGCTGGTCTATATAAGTATGATGAGTGACATGTTTTGAAGTGGCTGACCTATATAATTATGATAGTTTCCATGTTTTGAAGTGGCTGGTCTATATAATTATGGTAGCTGACCGGTTTTAAAACTGCTGGTCTGTATACATATGATGGTTGGCCTGTTTTGAAGTGGCTGGTCTATATACATATGATGGTGACATGTTTTGAAGTGGCTGGTCTATATACAAATGATGGGTGACATGTTTTGAAGTGGCTGGTCTATATACAAATGATGGGTGACATGTTTCGAAGTCGCTGGTCTATATACTTTTGATGGGTGACATGATTTGAAGTTGCTGGTCTATATAGTTATGATGAGTGACATGTTTTGAAGTGGTTGGTCTATATACATATGATGGGTGACATGTTTTGAAATGGCTGGTCTATACAATTATGGAAGCTGACCTGTTTTGAAGTGGCTGGCCTATATATATATATTATGGGTGACATGTTTTGAAGTGGCTGGTCTATATAATTATGGTAGCTGACCTGTTTTGAAGTTGCTGGTCTTTATACATATGATGGATGACATGTTTTGAAGTGATTGGCCTATATACTTATGGTAGGTGACATGTTATAAAGTGGCTGGTCTATATACAAATGTTGGGTGAGAAGTTTTGAAGTGGCTGGTCTATATAAATATTATGGATGACATGTTTTGAAGTGTATGGTCTATAAACATATGATGGGTGACATGTTTTGAAGTGGCTGGTCTATATACTTATGATGTGTGACCTGTTTTAAAGTTACTGGCCTGTGTAATTAGGGTAGCTGACCTGTTTTGAAGTGGCTGGTCTATATACATATGATGGGTGACATGTTTCGAAGTGGCTGGCCTATATATGTATATTATGGGTGACATGTTTTGAAGTGACTGGTCTATACAATAATGGTAGCTGACCTGTTTTGAAGTGGCTGGTCTATATACATATGATGGGTGACATGTTTTGAAGTGGCTGGTCTATATAAATATTATGGGTGACTGACATGTTTTGAAGTTGTTGGTCCATATAATTATGGTAGCTGACCTGTTTTAAAGTGGCTGGTCTATATACATATGATGGGTGACATGTTTTGAAGTGGTTGGCCTATATAATTATGGTAGGTGACATGTTTTAAAGTGGCTGGTCTATATACAGATGATGGGTGACTTGTTTTGAAGTGGCTGATCTATATACATATGATGGGTGACATGTTTTGAAGTGGCTGGTCTATAAACATATCATGGGTAACCTGTTTTGAAGTGGCTGGTCTATATACTTATGATGGGTGACATGTTTTGAAGTGGCTGGTCTATATACAAACGATGGGTGACATTTCTTGAAGTGGCTGGTCTATATACATATGATGGGTGACATCTTTTGAAGTGGCTGGTCTGTATACATATGATGGGTGACATGTTTTGAAGTGGATATGATGGGCGACATGTTTTGAAGTGGCTGGTCTATATACTTATGATGGGTGACCTGTTTTGAAGTGGCTGGTCTATATAATTATGGTAGCTGACCTGTTTTGAAGTGGCTGGTCTATATACAAATGATGGGTGACATGTTTTGAAGTGACTGGCCTGTGTAATTAGGGTAGCTGACCTGTTTTGAAGTGGCTGGTCTATATACATATGATGGGTGACATGTTTTGAAGTGGCTGGTCTATATACAAATGATGGGTGACATGTTTTGAAGTGGCTGGTCTATATACTTATGATGGGTGACCTGTTTGAAAGTGGCTGGTCTGTATACATATGATGGGTGTCATGTTTTGAAGTGGCTGGTCTATATACATATGATGGGTGACCTGTTTTGAAGTGGCTCGTCTATATACTTATGATGGGTGACATGTTTTAAAGTTGCTGGTCGATATACAAACGATGGGTGACATTTCTTGAAGTGGCTGGTCTATATACATATGATGGGTGACATGTTTTGAAGTGGCTGGTCTGTATACATATGATGGTTGACATGTTTTGAAGTGGATGTTCTATATACATATGATCATGATGATGGGTGACATGTTTTGAAGTGGCTGGTCTATATACTTATGATGGGTGACCTGTTTGGAAGTGGCTGGTCTATATAATTATGGTAGCTGACCTGTTTTGAAGTGGCTGGTCTATATACAAATGATGGGTGACATGTTTTGAAGTGGCTGGCCAATATATATATTATGGGTGACATGTTTTGAAGTGACTTGTCTATATAATTATGGTAGCTGACCTGTATTGTAGTGGCTGGTCTATATACATATGATGGGTGACATGTTTTGAAGTGGCTGTCTATATACATATGATGGGGTGACATGTTTTGAAGTGGCTGGTCTATATACAAATGATGGGTGACATGTTTTGAAGTGGCTGGTCTATATACAAATGATGGGTGACATGTTTTGAAGTGGCTGGTCTATATACTTATTATGGGTGACATGTTTTGAAGTGGCTGGTCTATATACATACTATGGATGGCGTTTTTTGAAGTGGCTGGTCTATATACTTATGATGGGTGACATGTTTTGAAGTGGCTGGTCTATACACTTATGGTAGTTGACCTGTTCTGAAGTGGCTGGTCTTTAAAATATGATGGGTGACATGTTTTGAAGTGGCTGATCTATATACTTATGATGGGTGGCCTGTTTTGATGTGGCTGGTCTATTTACTTATTGTAGGTGACATGTTTTGAAGTGGCTGTTCTATATACAAATGATGGGTGACATGTTTTAAAGTGGCTGGTCTATATAGCCATCGTAGGTGACATGTTTTGAAGTGGCTGGTCTATATACAAATGATGGTTAACATGTTTTTGAAGTTTCTGGTCTATATATATAAGATTGGTGGCCTGTTTTGAAGTGGCTGGCCTATATAATTATGGTAGGTGGCCTGTTTTGAAGTGGCTGGTCTATATACAAATGATGGTTGGCATGTTCTGAAGTGGTTGGTCTATATACATAGCATGGGTGAAATATTTTGAAGTTGCTGGTCTATATAATTATGGTAGCTGACCTGTTTTGAAGTAGCTGATCTATATACATATTATGGGTGACATGTTTTGAAGTGGCTGGTCTATATATATATGATTGGTGACATGTTTTGAAGTGGCTGGTCTATATACATATGATGGGTGATATGTTTTGAAGTGGCTGGTCTGTATACATATGATGGGTGACATGTTTTGAAGTGGTTGGTTTGTATAATTATGGTAGGTGACCCGTTTTGAAGTGGTTGGTATACATAGTTTTGGTAGCTGACCCGGTTTAAGTGGATGGTCACTGTGGTAGCTGACCTGTTTTGAAGTGGTTGGTCTATATAATTCTGGTAGGTGACCTGTTTTGAAGTGGCTGGTCTATATACAACTGATGGGTGACATGTTTTGAAGAAGCTGGTCTATATACATATGATGGTTGACATGTTTTGAAGTTGTCGGTCTATATAATTCTGGTAGGTGACCTGATTTGAAGTGGTTGGTCTATATAATTCTGATAGCTGACCTGTTTTGAAGGGGCTGGTCTATATACAAATGATGGGTGACATGTTTTGAAGTGGTTCGCCATCCCCTTCCCACACCACACCAGCCATGTTCCTTCCCCTATCTAGACGACACCTTTGTAGAAGACAAGGATCTGCATAATATATTTGCATATTGCCACTTACAAAAAACTCAGTTTGGAAATAGTATGGTTATTTCTTAACATATAGATATAGGTGATTCCACTTACCAGAAAACGAATTCGCACAATTGATGTCTGGCGTGACATTCAATTACTTTCTCTAACGTCTGTTCGCTGCTCATCCACCCTCCAACGCAATTGGAGACAATCGGGTGGATTGTAAATCCCTCGATTGAGCTATATGTTTCTCCTACAGACATTACAGTCGATTTTTATTTGAACAATGTTCATATGTCTATCATTTAAACTATCTGAAGTTAGTTATCAATCTAGTTAAACGTCAGGTTATGTTAACATTTTAACGAATATATCATTTTACCGCTAGTTTCCATGTAGAGTTGGAGATCAAAGGAGTTAACTCGGTGTACGCAAAGAAGATGACGTCATGTCATCGAAGTGGTAGGTATATATGAATCCCTTCTACTTTTTCGCGCTGTAATCTGGTGCTCTTTGGTTTCTAGTAGAAATTACTTGTGCGTCAGAATTGCCACTACCTGACGGCACGGCCAAAAAGAGCATTATTCTTGATTAAACTTAGGCGATGGGTTTTACGATTGGGCGTTATTATGTAATCTGAAAAGAGATGGTATTCAGTTACAAATTTTCCGTATTTCGGTCTGAATAACGTCGCATTTTACGCATCCATTGCCTGGCAGATTTTATTCGGTTTTTGTTTTGTTTATTGCATATCTTAGTCTCTTTAATCATGAAACATATTCACATATCAATTACATATATTTGGTTACACATGTATAATTAATTACATATATTGGTTACACGTGTATTTCATAATTGTGGAAGTAACTGTAATGAAAACGAGTTGCTTACATATTTAATGCAAATAGGTTACCCAGGTGAATTTAAATTGTTGCACAATAGGACAAGTATAGTAATAGAGAATACACCTCCAGCCCCAATACACGTCACATACGTATTTAAGTGTGTTTGATTTTGTAACTGCTAGTCAATCCACGCACGATTATATTGATATAGGTGGATACTCCTTACCTCATTATGCACGTGTTAATTTATCAATAGTATCTATTTCTGAAACTAGTCCCCTGTTGGGATTCGTCTGTCTACATTACCAACGGAATACCGGTTTAATCTTTCCTTTTTAGATTAAAGATTAAAGCTATTTTTCAAGAGTATTCAAACTGGTTATGGTGTTGATAGCGTGCATGCAATTGGGTGTGTATGTTCATACAATTACAATGATAGTTAGCGTCTGCCAACGGATAGGCACAGTGAATAAACTGGTAAAAGGAGAACGCTGCAAAGTTCAGTTACCAAAATGCACGTTTTACATTTCTGTACTTATTGATAATTATTTATCTTGTCAATGTCCGGTATGAAGTTTGTAAATGGTGCGTTTCCACTTCCGGTCGACTTCCGGTCGACAAATTGTTTCTTTCTTATATATGAAATGTCTTTATATGGGTTGTTTAGCTTCATCGGATGCTCGCATTTTATTAGCATTTTACTGTACTATGTTGGTTGTACGCCATAATAAATACAGTATTTCCTATATAAAGACAATTGTTTCTTATGGAAATTAGCTTAAAACCCTACTCCATGTCATTGGTATGAATCAACAATGCTCCTCATAAAATGTTAACCTTGTGAGGAAGTGTCGATTCTGCCGGATGGCGGGAGGGATACAGTACTGGTCCTACCCAGGAATAAGTGGTGGTCTGCCTCCAACAAAAAAGTCTGCCTCCCACAAAAAAAATCGACCATCATATATGGCCTTACATGTGCTAAAATTACTAGACGTAAAACACAAAACAAACAAAGTCAACCGAGATATTTACTCCATTCGTAGGGTGGGGGACACCCCATATAACAATTTGGTTTTATTTGGTCTGTGAATTAAATAAATGTCTTCTAGAAATGAAATTGTATTTTCATATTTACTGAAAAACATTGCATTTATTGTTGTAAAACTGACAAATCAGAAAAGTAATTTAACACATGTATTTTATACCTGTCAATACTTAATACTGCAACAATTAAATTCTTCTGATTAACCTATTTGATTTACATGTGTAAGCAACCCGTAAGCATTACAGCTGTGTTGCTCTCCATATGTGTAATAAACATGAGGATAGTTTTCCCGTGTAAAGAAACTTAAAAAATGCAATCAAAAACAATAAACCCATAATAATTTGCCAGGCGATGGATGCGTAAAATGCGACGATAATTAAAAATTATATTGTGAATATTATAACTGAATGCAATCTCTCTGAATTCAGATATCATCAGATCATCAGAATTAAAATAAGCTTTATTTAAAACAAATGCTAAAACATTCTACATTTACTATAACACGTGGTTAGTTCAATTAAGAATAATGCTTTTATGATTTACGAATTTTGTCTGAAATTGACGGCATCAGTTACTTGTCTGGAGCAAGTATTATTACGCTGCTTGTTTGAAAAATAAATCAGTAAAACATAACAGTGTACGTAAAATTGAATAAATGTTTCAACCCGAGAAAAAAAGAAGAAAAAGGATCGAGTCCAGGTTTATTGGACGGGCTACTATCAGGTGCCTGCCTATTCACGAGCGCAAACCCACTACTGCCCGACATGGGAACTTTTGCCTGCTGTGTTTCCACCCTGGGCCGATACGTCCCTCCTTAGACAACCTGGACATGCCTGGGCTCCCCCGGACAGCCCATATTGATGCCGGGCTTGGTGCGGACGCCCGATCGACACAGACACTCTGACAGTAGGACCCCCGTCCTCAAACCGTCCTCAGACCCCGGCCTCCAGGTAACTGGATTACAGGAGCACGCCACAACTCCCAGCCGATAGACACACGCTGAAATTGGTCTTATAAACCTAAATGTATACCTTCTCTATGTTTTCACAGATATCACTGTATAACAGAGAGTACGATAATGGACCTTTGGAAACTGCCGAGCACGACACATACGAAATATTGCAGTCTCGGTTTGATTGAAACTGTTCATGAGCGGTAGTGAAATAGTCTAGCTATCGTGAACGCCCTCTAGCCCCGGGTTGAGCAGAACTCAATATTCATAAAAATCAACAGTACAGATGTTTAACCATCCCGAAGATGGAAAGCATATGGCGGTGGATATAGCAATATTTGTATCTTTATTTCATCCCCTATATCCAGCGGCGTATGGTCCCAGCATCTAATAAAATTGTATGCCCCGAAGAGCGAAATAAACAAAAAGGAATTTAGTTGGGAGCAGCGGTTATGAAGCCTGCGTATCACAAGTAACAGCCAAAAGATTAAATTAAAAAGCACACAACATATCCTATGAGTGGTTAAACAACACCGTTGCCTTATTTCAGCCTTTTTCCTAAATAATTGCCATAATCGACAAGGCTCAGTTTTATTAAAGATATTAACAACGTGTTCTTCTTTCATACTTAAACACAGTCTTGCAGACATTTGCATATCCTGATATTCATATATTTTAGCTTTCAAAACTTTTTTCCACACGAACTTTGATGGAAAGCTTGAGCTGCTAACAAATATATGCAAGTAATTAGATAACTCATATTTGACCAGTTACCTGTATATATTGGGAATAAAACCATACGTTTGCTTGTCATTATTCAAATATCTCAATAATCTGTTTACAAAAATTTGTTTTGCTATATACTTGCAAGGTAATCTGCATAACTGAGCGAAGAATTGTAGTTTTTTATAATCAATTTCAGATTCAATTGACGCAAGACCAAGGGCACTTAACGCCATGTTTGTCCGAGTATACGGGGGTAATTTGTGTATAAATTTAATGCAAACTCGATGCCCACGTTCCAACAGATTTAAAAAGAAATGAAAGATATAAAAATCCGACAGGGAAAGTAGCATTCAATGACTACAGTCAACCACAAAACACAAAAACAAACACGCAAACAGACAAACGAGAAGGCAAAAGTAATAAAAAATGCAAACGACATCACAAACACAAAAGGGTTGACAATAGGGCTTCCGCCTTGGAACGGTCAGTGGCCAAAAGTCAGAAATTGATAAAGTGTTCCACAGCTCACATCCAAACCGAACAGTGATTTTGGCAGAACAACAGACTTATAAATTGTTAATGACGTTGAAGGGTTAAGGCCATTTGGATGGAGCCCACTATTAATCAGGCTTAAGAGAGTACCTCTTAATTCGAATTCGAATCACTTACATGTTGTTGGATGCTCAAATACTTGTCAAAAAGAATACCTAGATGAGTATACTGTTCTACTTCATTAATAGTTTGATCACCAAGCAGACAGCTTCTATTAACTCTTTTAAAATCAGAATATAATTCAATGAAGACAATAACGGCGCATGTTGTTGAATTATATTCGAATCGCCATTTCATGGCATATCTTTTTACCTATACTAAGCATCTTATCAAGACCGCATTTAGAAAATGAAACTAACACCATGTCGTCAGCTACTGTAGGTGAACCAGCGTTTATGTTAAAAATACATAAGCCCATAACCGCTTTGTTCCAGCTCTTTAATTAGACCATATATGAACAATAAATACAACCAGGGTGAGCTTTTACCACCTTGCCCGGTACCCTGCAAGACATTAAACCATTTAGAGATACAACTTTGATTCCGTACGCAACTCTTCATGTTGCGGTATATATCAACAAAAGATAAAAATATTTTAGTATCTATGTTAATTCATGAAGCTTATAACAAAGAGCGTCGTGCCATAAACTATCAAAAGCTTGTCTAGAATCCAAGAAACAGGCAAACGCTTTGCTATTATTTTCTTTACCATATAGAATACATTCTCTCAAAGGGCACGCTGTCATTGTACTTCTCAGTTGCTCTTGAAAACCCCTCTGTTGACAGCTTATTTTTGACAAGAATTCCGACTTCGAACGACTTAGTAAAATCACTTCTTATATTTTTAGTATGGTTGGGGATAACGTAATTGCCCTATAATTATTAGGGTCATCTTTCGCGCTTGCAATCAGTACTGTTATTCATTCGATCTTTGGAGATCGCTGAGCCCGATACTTATATTTAATTATAAGTGGTACTTTTTCATTTCTTTTTGTTTTCTTACTTAATTTTCGATTCAGTGGTTCCACTACTCCGGCCGATTAAAGGCTCTGGGTATTGTTTAACCACTTATAGGATAAATTATGTTGTCTGCTTTTCAATTTAGTCTTTTGACTGTTATTTGTGATATGCAGGCTTCATAACCGCTGCTCCCAACTAAATTCCATTATGTTTATTTCGCTCTTCGGGGCATTTAATTTTATTAGATACTGGGACCATACGCCGTACGACATGGGGAAGAAAGACACTCCATGTCCACCGCCATATGCATGCCATCTTCGGGATGGTTAACATTTATTACTATTGATTTTATTAATATTGAGTTCTGCTCAACCCGGGGCTAGAGGGCGTGAGCGGTAGCTAGCATATTTCACTACCGCTCATGAACAGTCTCAATCAAACCGAGACTGCAATATTTCGTATGTGTCGTTTTCGGCCGTTTCCAAAGGTCCATTATCATACCCTTTTTTACGCTTTCTTCCACCTTTATGAAGCGCTGTTATAATGCAATTGTTCATGGACAATAGTGTATATGACAATGTTAGCATGGCTGTATAAAGGTTGGCCAGTGCATCGACTATAATGTCGCCACCATATATAAAGTGCTCATAATATATATTATCAAAACCACACGCTTTACCACGTTTACATGAAAGTATTGCTGTCTAAACATCCGCAAATGGAACCTCTACGTCATTTACTTGTGTACATGAAGTAGTGTTTTTTAAATCTGATAAAATCGTGTTTAATTTAGTATTCATGTTTTTTTTCCATTCGATATCATATTTTGGATTATCGTTTGGCGTATATAACACTTCAAAATATTTCTGCCATTGCTCTGTTATGCCCTGTCGATCCCTATAAATATCACCGTTAAATTCCAGTTCTGCGCCCACTCTACTGTTTGATTGTTTTAGTCGCGTTTTTACTAATCGCCAGAATTGTTCGTTGTCTATTTCCGCGGATTTATTGATTTCTTCGTCTAATTTGTTTAAATAGTGTTGAGAATAGAATCTATGCAGTTTCCTAAAATGTCGCTTTGCTTTTTTATAATACACATAACTGAATGAGCTCGAGCTCGTCCTACCGTCGTTTACCCATGACATTCGCTTATCTTTCATTATTTTATGTGTCTCTGAGAGAGTTTTATTCCACTACGGTTTGAGAAAATACCTAAACTTTGGCGTTTTAAAACAAGTCCCCGACGACTGGACCGCGGTCTAAACAATAAGATTATACGTTTGATCAATATCCGTTTTATTAGAAAGAGTTGCAGACTGTGCTTTTATAAGGTCGTGAATTATTCAACATATGCTGATAATCACGTAATTCACTTTGCGTAACTTTTCTCCAGTTAGTCCCAAAGTCACGCTTATGTGGCTCATCAGTACATAAGGGTAAAACTGGCACGTTTAAAGTACATGTTGTTGGTCTATGCCTCGACATATTTAAGCAGTCATCATCTACAATTTCGCAGTACGACACGGTATACCCGCGTTCAATAGGAATTAACATATAATCAATCAATGATTCGCAACTTTCATCATATGACACAAAAGATGTTTTAGCACCTTTACATGTATCTAAAGTATTGATAGTGATACCATTTGTATCAGTCAATAATTGCTTATTACAGATATATTATATATTATAAAATATAGATATCTGCTTTCAAGAATGCTATCGCTCTGGCATTTTGCATTAAAGTTCCCCATAAATATTACCATTATTACCATTATTTCCTGGCAAACCCAATAGGAAATCACCTCCACTATCCAACCCGAATTATTATGTTGGTACTCTATATGAACTACGACTGGCACCTGAAATGATCAGTAATGCATAAGTATAAACAAACGCACAAGTGTACGAGATCTCTTTTCACGCTGCCAGTGTTCGAGATCATTTTCGAAATTCCATAATTATTTTCACTGTAGCGCATGTAACTTTTAAATTGTGGTAGTTATGACTTTTTTGGTTATAAAGCAAAGTTGCGGGACTGAAACTGATGCAAATGAGTTCATTTTATGACGAATATCATGAAAACCTCTTCATTCCAGTGTACGAGACCGACTCGAAAAACTACATTTCAGAAGTGGGGGCGGATAAAACAAAACATCTATAGAACATTCATCTACAATCAAAGTTACAGAAAATTCCGGATACTTTAGGCTATATTACATGAAAATGCGTGAAGTAATAAGGAAAATATAAAGAAAATTTTACTTCGAAGCGGGTTGTTTTACCGTCGGTGACGTCATTTTGAAACCACGTGATCCCCACCTTGTTTTAATTCGATGTTTTTCTACAACGTAAGGGCTACACTAATCCATTTCTAAATACCGGTAGTAATTGTCGTGTACAAGAGTATCTTGAGAATTACTATCATTGTGCCAACTATATGGCTGCGAATTACGGTTATACCATGACCTATGCTGCCGATCGCCCAAATTCTGTTTCTCATTTCTGGATACACAGGCAGACAACACGGCGGGGACAAAAACCGATATCTTCCAATAAGTTATATTCATCGTTGGCCTCAGCATTAAGTTGTATAACAACCTCATCAGGAAACTGGCGCGATGGAAATAATTGTTTGGACCCCGGCGAGACATATATCGTGCAATCTTGTCCTTATTTATAGTGTTTTGAAATCCGCCTACGCAAAAACATTTTGTCCGTTTACGCACGTATAAGCTAAAATCTTCCTCATAATCATGTTGGGCAGTCTCATATTATAAGCAGCCTCATGTGCAGTTACTCGAACCGGTATACCGTTTTGACGCGGATAACTAGGGCTCCCAAAAGCGGATATAATTTCCGAAAAAGTTAACATGACCCTTTCCATCGGAATGTTTATTTTTTTGTTTGCTCATAGTTTTTCTACAACGCATTCTATTATTATTTGCAAAGTTAGAAGCCTTTGTTTTGTCAGAAGTACGAGACAATGTATTAGAAGCTTCCAACCTATCAGAAACCACACTTTCTATTGAATAGCGGTCTTTCGAGACACCTGTAGGTTCTGAACGATAGGGAGAGTCAACAGCATTACATTACAAGTATCTTTAGTAGATGGTTTTTCCGAAACATCAGAAACTGCACATTATAATGTGATTTGAATGTTTTCCGAAACATGTGTTGTTTCTGATAGGTAGGAAGAATCGGAGGTAATACATGTATCAACATATTTGGACTCATACATTACGTCACTACACTCAGTAGGGGAAATTGGAATGTGATCACTAAGAGTTCCTCCCAAAAAGAAGGTAATGTCGTCGTCATTTAAGGCGCATGTGTTGTCATTGTTAGTGTTAAGCAAACACTACACCAAAAAATGAATTGTTAAATTCTTCCATTGGTGCATCATGTACAACGACAACGTTTTGCTCTGGTGTAACTGTATGCATATCAGGATCATAGGTTGCCTGTTGTGGAGATTTTACATAAACACTAATGTCAACTATCTTTGTCTGCAGAGTTTCCAGGACTGTCTTACTTTTGCAAGCTCTGCATTATTTGCCTTAAGTACAGTGACTTTAATGTCACTGATGCTTTTGCTTAAGTTTTTAACAGTATCGTTTATTGTCACAGAACACGACTTTAAGTCAGCTTTCATGTCAAGTAATGAGTGGTTTACAACTTGTATTTGTTGAAAGCGTTAGTTTTCGTTTGCTGTCATTCATTGCTTCAGCATGAGGATTCCAGCTCGCAGTGTAGTCACTGTATCTTTCAAAATAGCGACGTCTTGAGTGCATAAAAAAGTTAATATAGCAACAGATGCCGTCGCTTGCAACTGGTTTGGGTAAACGATACTCGGGGCGTGTGACGAAGATTTTCTCCAGGATGAGCTTATCAAGTCTTTTAGGAAAGATACGTCATCGCCTTCTGTTACTGCTAAGAAAGTCTTAATGGCATTGATTAGTTTAACAGCTACTGTATCGCCACCTTTACGATTGTACATACTCCTTTTTTACTCTGCATGTTGTCCATACGGGAAGGCTTCGGAATCTCTCTGGGAAGATTGGTAACCAATGCCTTGCCAATCGGCGAACCAACTTCTACCAACGGTGACCAATGGCTACCGAAAGTTACCGATGGTAACCGATGGTTACCAAGAGTGCTTTCGGTAACCGATGGGAGAACCCTGAACCCTACCAATATCACCTTGTCTCAGTGTATTAGATTAGATTAGATTGGATTAGATTAGATTGGATTTGATTTGATAGAATATAGTAGAATATAATAGAATAGTACAGAATATAATAGAATGAATGAATGAATTAATGAACGAACGAACGAACGAACGAACGGAACGAACGACCGAACGAATGAACGAATGAATTATGTCATATCGGGTTGAAATGGGGAATGGTGTGTAATGCCACCTTGAATAAACTGGTACAAAGAGAACGCTACAAAGTTCAATTACCATTTGAGGCTACACAACTCAAATAAAAAAAATGCTTATATATAAGATAGGACAAGTCGTTAACCAGAAGTCGAACTGAAGTGAAAACGCATCATCTACAAACTTCATACCGGTTACTGACAATACACATAATTATCAATAAGTACAGAAATGTAAAACATGCATTCTCCTTTTCTAAGTTTATTCAAGGTGGCATTATCTTCTGCCGAATCAACTTTCTTCTCAGTTGGCATACGCTGTCTATCATTGTGATTGTAGGAACATAAACACCCAATTATATGCACGCTATCAACACCATAACCAGTTTGGATATCATATATTTTTAATCTGTAACCTAAAAAGAAAATTAAACTGGTCTCCCGTTGGTAATGTAAAGATACGAAGCCCAACAGGGGACTAGTTTCAGAAATAGATAATATTCATAAAATAACACGTGCATAGTGAAAGTAAGGAGTATACACCTACATCAATATTAGGCCTTGAGCAAGGACCCAAACTTTTCGATTTCGCTATCAACTCAGGTGGCAAATTCTACCATTATTTTTAAGAAAGAACAATGTCTGTAGATGACATTTTTCGATGGTAAGAATCTGGAACGGGTAGCTTATACTATATTAATTTGAACAACAATAGGTGTATCATTGTAGCCTGGCATCAAATTTTGAATGTTTGTTTTTGCACATTTATATATTTTTTTGATAATTGTTAATATACTTTTGACATATGTAATTAAGTTTATAATTCATATTAGTTTAATACAGAATGAATAAGCTTTGTTTCAGCATTGATTCTGCTTAATATCACTATTGTGCTTAAAATTGGAAGTCAAATTACCCCACCCACTATTGGCACATTGTTATGCATTAAGATTAGTAAATATTTGTTTACATTATATGTATAAAATTGAAAGAATCACTAATTCACAACTTTTCTACGACGATTAAATTATTATATTATGAATTAGTAATTGTCTTGATATATTATTAATGAAAGTATATACTACGCAACGTTCATGCCTTTGCTTGCATATATAAATTCAACAAGCCTAAAAGAGGATACACGCATCGAACAGGAAGTGTAAGTGTTCCTCAGAATAATCGAACATCCCTATTATTTTAATTTTCTCATATATATATTGCACAAAAGACACATACAGACTAAACGATTTAGATAAGAGACATGTGAGTGTTTTCGCTTCTTTATAAGTCCATTTTTAGGTGAATGTGTTACTCAATATGTAGTATGATTAAGACGTGTTGAATATGTATTACACATATAATAAAGCACGAAGCAATAGTTAACACATTCAAACACAAAATTCAATTAGAAGTCTATTTTAATGCTTTTTAATTGCAATGTATGTCTATTTTAACGATGTTTAACACAGTTACAATTACCCCACCCACATAAATCACAATAAATAAGTATGAATATGAAATTGAAAACCTATTATATGCATGTGCACGAAAACATCGAATAAGAAGGGTAACACAGAGACTACTGTACTACTTATCATGGCAAGCAACTATTTGTTAGAATCGGTACAATTGTTGCAATAGTACCTTCGTAACATATAATTTGCATTTTATTTCTATTATATTATAGTCATAACCTTTGTGCATGCAGAAATACTGCAAACTGAATGACAGTTACCTAATAAAGATCGAAAGTTTATTGCTGACGGGGGTTGTTGCGACAATGACAAAGACTAAAATACAGGGGTTTATTTACTGCCTTAAACTATCACTCATTGATCTCAATATCAGTATTTACATATTTTTTGTTGTTGACAAAAATATATATTTTTATCTTTAATTTTGCGGGTTGAAGATGAACTTTTAAAGAAACAAAATTGAATGAATCAAATGTTGTTTAACGATTTATCAAAAAATATATATTATTACCCATCCGACCCAGAGAGATGGGAGCTATATGTAAGATTCCGGAAACCTGCCATAATATTAATAACAAATATATTACTATAGTTCTTTTACTTGAGAGAATAGAGTCCGATACACAGGACCACCCAGTTTACGTCCCCATCAGACGTACGAGGCTACATCTGTCTTCACGCGGGAAAGTTTCTTGCCAAATAACACACTGACGAAACTCAGTGGCTTGAATCCGGGTTTTCCGGATTTCAAATCCACATTGATATCCACTGGACCACAGGTTGTACGCGCTCAAGGAGGCTGACTGCGATGAAATGCATACATCTAAAATGCTAAAACTTCATGATATCAATGATACGGTTATATCCAAAAAGCTGAGGTTATATCAATTAAGTCTTTAGGATAATAAAAGACAATTAATAAAACTCATATCCCGTTTAAATAATTGTATGTATTACCTAAAATTACATTATATAATAAGCATATAATATAACAATGAATTTTTTTAAAACAACAACAAAAAACACTCACGCTTACACATAAGGATCGGTATAAGTAAGGATTGATACCCACGATATGGGGATAGTACAAAGTAAATTTGAATACTTACTCAGGAAACTATGTCTGACATACCGGTGTATCTTTAGTTAGTTTCTCTGGATGTGGACTTTATTGTTAGAGATTTCCTTTTGATGGGATTTAGTTTTGTTTACACTGTCTTGTCTATTTGGGCGCTGAAGACAGGATAATAGCGAGGATTGTGCGCATATAAAATCGATTCAAGCTAACCAGTAGGTCTTATTGCCTACTGACC
Source organism: Cyrtodaria siliqua (assembly GCA_037043455.1). Taxonomy (NCBI): domain Eukaryota; kingdom Metazoa; phylum Mollusca; class Bivalvia; order Adapedonta; family Hiatellidae; genus Cyrtodaria; species Cyrtodaria siliqua. The sequence goes on from JAWPHD010002965.1 coordinate 36,179, forward strand.
GTTCCAAGTCGGTAACCCTGTCTTCACCACCCTTTCTGTTGTTTTTTGTCTTTTTCATTGTAGTTTAGAGTCCTTGTTTGCAGTACAGTGCGGACCTACGATGCCATTGCGTTCGGACGCTGTGGTTTCTATAGGACCCTATATATCATTTTACTACAATAATATGGCTTTCTTGGTAGTATTATGTGCGAATTAAGGATGTACATTTGTTAAACAAACAACTCAAAATGTCCTTAGGTTTTTTTATCGTATCTTATAGATTTGTTTACTCTTTGGCTGCAACTGCTTTGGTTATTCAGTAAAATTATGGATATATTCTGTTATGTTCCTAATTAAGTGTGTTTATATATATGTATATAATTTACAAACACATTTAAGTGTACCGTTTATTATTTTTCTGGGTGCTGACTTTATTGTTAAAGATTTCCTTTTTGATGGGATATACTTTTGTTTACATTGTCTTGTCAAGAAGGGTTAATAGCGAGGTTGTGTACACGTAACATTAATTTAAGTTAACCAATAGGCCGTATTGCCTACTGACTGTTCCAAGTCGCTTACCATGTATTCACCACTCTTTATATTTGTATATTGTCACATTCAATGACTTTAATTTGATTTTTTTGTTTTAGTTTGTTATACAGTGTTAACCTACGGTGCAATTGCGTTTGAGTACTGAGGTTTATATAGGACTATTTTTCCCTTTTAGTTATGTATAGATGCTGACAATGCTGCTGACAAAGCTACAGTAGTCAATTTATTTTATCCAACGCTTCATGTGAATACTCAACAGGTCCATACATTGTTTTGCCATGACAATGCAGCAATTGTGGTTTATTGGGTGGAGTTAGAAAAAAAATGCGACTTGTAAACATCGTTAAACTAGACATTTAGTTACGATAACAGTTTAACTTATTTTAATTGCTTTAGCTCTTTCTAATATAATACCTCATCAAACGTCACATTCTTGATAAATAATGCTTTTCTTAAACTTTATTATTATATACCTTCCAGTGAAATAGTGGATTTTATGATTAAAATAAGACCTTATATTTTCATTGTTTTTGCGCATTATATTTTTTCTGCATAAATTTCCAGTTTGTGTGTATATAATAAATAGAATACTTGTTAGTTTGTCGTGAATATAGGATTTATATTCATCTCGAAGTGAGAAAACTCAAATATTTTCACTCGTTATAAACCACTCGTGAAAACATAAGCTTTTTCACTTCTCTATGAAAACAAATTCTTTATTGACTCAAAACGAACAAATATCCTCTATCTATTAAGTGATTTTATGAAGAAATGTGTACAACGGAAAGTAATAAACAAGAAGCCAAAGGGCCTTTACTCGGCCTCCCATCAAAGAGCTCACATGTTCAAGAAACAACTACAACAGCAATTTCCTAATATAACCCTATGTAAAACTGGTATCACCGTTTGAACGAACTAGTTAAAGGGCCATAAGCTTATACTACTTACAGAATATTAGACACTTAGCTCATGTAGATTCAGAGATGTTTAAAGGCCTTTACTCTCAGGGCACCTGACGAAAGTTTGGTCAAGGGTCACCGTTCGAACAAACTTCGTAGAGAACCATAAGCTAAAACATTAGACATCTAGCTCTGGTAGTTTCAGAGAAGATTGTTTTTAAAGATGTTTTATGTTTTAGCTTATGGTTTTACGAGTTTAGCTTCAGAAACGTGACCCTTGACCAAACTTTCGTCAGGTAGCCATTAGACGTAAAGGACTTTAAGTTTATATTACATGCGAAATATTAGACATATCGCTCTTGTGGTTCCAGAAAGGGTTTGTTATAAAAGGATTGTTCTATATAACGCTATATAAATATGTGACCCCTGGGGCGGGGCCAAATATGACCCCATTGTCACCATTTTAATTTTTCTAGCAGCTGGCCATACGCTTATACAACATGCAAAATATTATAAATCTAGCACTTAAGGTTTCAGAGAAACGATTTTTTTTAAAGAACCCTTGTATTTAAAAGGGGGAGATAACTCTATAACAGGAAACAGCTACCCTGTTGGCACTGCTATCATGGATTTTTTCTTTTTCTACAATGTATTCCATAACATGGTACCAGTAAGAATTTGCCGCCTGAGATGGTAGCGAAACATTGTCTGGCTCACGGTCTATTCTGTCGCATGTGAATTGACTAGTATAGTTACAAAATCAACACACCATTACATAGTATGTGTGGTTGTTTAGATTATGGTATCGCACTCAGCCTGAAGAATCCACTGCTATTTACCTGGAACTTCTCTCAAATCCAGTCTTTAAAGATCTCGTTTGAATATTTTCTACTACCACGATTGCAACCTCCGCGCAGTGTTATTGGAGCCAATAATCCCTGCCACCACACAAATCACTTGACGTGTGAATAGAAAAAATGGCGATACACTAGGTAATGCTTGATACAGGAAACTCTTGCCTCTTGCCGTAACCAACAGACAATTGGCAATAGCATCATCACCTTCGACAAGATGTTGAAAACATTCAACCTGTTTGGCTTGGGTGTAATCTCTTAATCAAATTTACGCACAGCTTCTGTAATGTTCTCAACGGAATACATATTTGTTTACATGTAACCAAGTAAACGGTATGCATTTTTCTCATAAATAAATTATTTTTGTAACCAGATACCTTTTTTCACACCATTGTCCTATATTATGAACAAAGCAAGTTGAAATATTGACCTAAGAAATATTTAACCAAAAATTAAACAAAGTGGAAGTAACCACTGCGGGGAGTTCGCCACGATTGGTGTGCATCCGAAACTCTTAAAAAGAACAACATATGCTATGAATATAAAAGAGAATGTCCTTCTTCACGTGTGTAGAGAATCACGGTAATCTTGACGTATTTAATTAGCATCTCGATGTACTAATATTGTATCATTTTTACTTTAAACCTGCGTGTATATTATTAAATAAAAGGTAATGCAAGTTGGATGTTTTCATTTTTCCGTCATTACTCTACCATTACCTTGTACATGTATACATGTTCCGTGAAATATTATCAGCAATTAGAAATACTGAAAAACTTTTATTTAACTATAAGTTACTTATTATGAAATGATTTGGGCATACGCAACTTATGCAGATAACCGTGTTACCTTTATGAACAAGTAGAACAGATTTTCAGAGTTACATTATTACATACTACATATTCATTTATAATAACATCATTGCATACTATTGAATATAATTGAATATTTATCTGTGATGCTTAGGCTTCATGACCTCTGCTCCCAAATAAATTCCATTTTGTTATTTCGCCCATTGTTTACTCGTTTAGGACAAAGTGTTTTATTAGAAACTGAGAACATACGCCGCTGGCCATGGAATGGTGTGAAAATACGTCATTAAAGGTTCCATGTTCACCCTCATATATTTACCTTCTTTGGGATGGTTCAACTTTCTGTGCTATTGACTTATTAAATATTCAGTTCTGCTTATTAAATATTGAGTTCTGCTCAACCCTGAGCTTGAGGGCGTGAACAGTAGCAAACACTTTTCACTACCGTTCACGAACAGTCTCAGAGAGACCGAGACTGCAATATATTTGGTATTTATCGTGTTTGACGATTTCCAAATTACTCTTTTCATACTTGTTCATGAATATCTAATGTTAGAGTAATGTCAATATATGTGTTAAGTATTATTGTATTATTGGTCTGATCTGTGTTGAGGAATCATCTACTTGGTTAATCAAGTAAACTCTGATTCATAATCAATATCTGATGATGTTTCCCCGGATATCTGCTTCCATCCCAGCCCCTCTTCCTATCAAATGAATCGTTCGCGGATCTCACATGTATGTTAAATTCTGGATATTTATATTCTTATTCTGTTTTGCATCGGATGCTTTAAAAAATGTCTGTTCACCTTTTGTATGAACATTTCCTCAAAACTAAGCACATATTCATTCTAACAATCTTTATTACAGATAGTTCTGCTGATATATGTTGTCATTACATATTGCCATTTCTTAGACCTGAGAAAATGATGGAATCAGGGTGTTGGTATAATTTGACAATTTTATATTATACTGACTGACTCCGATTAAAATTAAGATCGTTTATATGTAAAACGTGTATAGTAGTAGAGGTGTCGATTTACATTCAATTAGCAGGCCCGGCATTTCAATGACGTAATCAGGCTCGTTATCTTTTATTCTTCACCAAGGTTTACATATTAAGCAAACAGCAATGGAATCTACATAGTCAATGCATGATAATAATGTCATTATGGCGGAATGGCAATTTAAACACAATTCAATGTAAATAGTAGCAAGGTAAGGAAAAAAGAGTCTCTAAGTTGACTCTGCACAAACTCTAGACAGTCAACATAATATATTGTCTATATCTAATATGTGATTAGGTGGGAGGGATCGTGCAACATCGGAATATCGGAAAAAATGACAAGTATAGCTCCAATTAGCCCACCGGCATTTCAATGACGTAAGCAGGCTCGTGCAATATTGGAAATAATGGCAGCCTTACGTTAATGAGCCCCGATTCGCTGTCGTGATATTAATTAGTCACGCAATATCATTATTATAGGTTAAATATTGAAACAATGGCATAATTCTAAAATATATCACTCCATATCGTAATTTATGGCGAACTCATTGAAAATTACCTACAGTCATTATTGACAAATGACAGGTGTGTCTAGCTTCTGTCACGAAATAACGCGTGTATCGAAACTATTTAGTCATTACATATAAAAACAGTCTAGAATATTCGTCCGAGGAACTAAAATAAATAAGTACATTTTTTATATATTTATAATATACATATACATATAAACGTATGTTGATTTAATAGACTTATTTAAAAGGACATTAATAAAGTTGTTCATTACGAACACGTGTCACGTAATCTATTCATCTGTTTAATTTTGAAAGTCAATATTACAATGAAGTTAAGTTTTAATCGACATGTTACGCGTTTATCTGTTTGAAGTATCGAGATTCTCGGGAAAAACCACCACCACCACCAACAACAACACCAACACCAAACACCACCACCCACCACTGCCACCACCACCATGCATACCATCACCACCACCCACAACCGCTTCCACCGCTACCACCGGTACCACCACCACTACCACCACCACAACACCACCACCGCCACCACCCACTAACACCACCACCACCACCAACAACAACAACAACAACAACAGCATACACACCACCACCACAAAACACCAACACTATACACACCACCACCACCATCACTACCACCACCACCAACCACCACCAACCATCACCAGCCACCATCAACCACCATCCACCACCATCACCCACCACCACCACCATCACCTACAACCGCCACCACCACCCACCACCACTACAACCACCAACACCACCACCACTAACCAGCAGATTGAGGACGGTTTGAGGGCGGAATCCTACTGTCAGTGTCTGTGTCGGTGGGGCGTCCGCACTAAGCCCAGCGTCAGTATGGGCTGACCAGGGGAGACCAGGCATGTCCAGGTTGTATCGGCCCAGGGTGGAAACACAGCAGGCAAAGGTTCCCATGTCGGGCAGTAGTGGGTTCGCGCTCGTGAATAGGTACCTGATAGCAGCCCGTCCAATAAAACTGGACTCGATCCTTTTTTAGTGGTGCAAAATGTATATAACCTCTGTATTTTATTGTTTTTGTGTTTTTCTCAAATATATTGCATCATAAAACAAATGCTGCAAATTTCAGACATAATTCAAAAATAAAACAATAAAAAACATTATTCTTGATCAAACTAATCAGACGCTGGGTTTTACGATCGGGCGTTATTATTAAACATATTTATTTTACATCGATTGCGAAATAAGTTCTAGCAACTTAGATTAATCACTCTCGATGGCTTATTGGGTATAACCAGTACTAAGCAATGTGGATTAATTATTATATTGGTTACACATGTATTTCATAATTGTGTAAGCAACTATATTGGTTACACATGTATTTCATAATTGTGTAAGCAACTATATTGGTTACACATGTATTTCATAATTGTGTAAGCAACTGTAATGAAAACGAGTTGCTTACATATGTAATACAGAAAGGTTACTCAGATGAATTTAAATGTTGCTAAATAGAACAAGTATGAGTATAAACATTTAGTATTTATGGCCGAATACTAACGACTTGATTTAGTCTTACTAAAATGCCTGTATTAAGTATTTACAGCTATGATATAAGTTTTTTTTACCCGAGAGGTACTGTGAAAATGGTTTGCTGATTTTCAGTTTTTAAAAAAAGTTTTATAAATAGTGTTTGTTGTTTATTACTAATGGCTACAAGGCCTTTATTTTTTTTTTAAAAAACATTTATCAGTAAATCTGAAAATACAATTTAATTTTTAAAATAGATTTATCTATTTCACAAATTAACAAAACTTAACGTTTTATATGGGATGTCCACACAACTGGATTGAAAGTCTTGGAAAACATGAACTTTGTTAGAGAACCGTGCACGAAAATTACCCGGAGGAGTACCTGGAGTCTTCCTCCACAATTGGAAGCTGGAAAATCGCCATATGACCTTAGCTGTCTTAACTATAAAATTCAATTCAGTTCAATTAATCCCGACATCCACACAGACGTATTTAATTGTTTGTGGACTTTATAACCACTATATTCAAACCACATGCGAGTATATTAATGTAGGTGGATATTCCTTACTTTCAATATGCACATGTTATTTAATCAATATTATATATTTCTGAAACTAGTCCCTTGTTGGAATTGGCCCCTCTACATTACCAACGGAGGCCCGGTTTAATCTTACTGCTTTAGATTAACGCTTAGCAATAGTACCTGAACTAGTTATGGTGTTGATAGCGTGCATGTAATTGAGCTTTTATGTTTGTACAATCACACAATGACAGACAGCGTCTGCTAACTGAGAGTTCAATCACACAATGATAGACAGCGTCTGCCAACTGAGAAGAAAGCTGATTCGGCAGAAGATAATGCCACCTTGAAGGAGAACGCTGCAAAGTTCAAATACCGAAATGCACGTTTTACATTTCTGAACGTATTGTTAATTATTTGTATTGTCAGTAACCAGTATAAAGTTTGTAGATTATGCGTTTTTACTTCAGTTCGACTTCTTGCCGACAAATTGTGTCTTATCTTATATAAGAAATGTTCTTTATATGGGTTGTTGGGCCTCATCGGACGATCACGTTTTATTGGTATTTTACTGTACTATGTAAATTGTATTTGAAAACTAAATATAGACTTTCCCATATAAAGACAATTACTTCTTATTGAAAATAGCTTAAATCCTACTCCAGTGCATTGTTATGAATAAACGATAACCCTCATAATATGCCAACCGAGACCCCTCCATTGGTTGTGTATCCTGTGTAACAAGTGAGTTTTACTTACTCTGTGAATTAAAGCAACCCGAAAATGCTGCATGTGTAAGCAATTCGAAAATGCGGCGTTAATTAAAGCGAAATATGAAATATTATAAATGAATATAATCTCTCTGCAGATAACACAAAAGAAGGATAAAAATATCGGACAGGGAAAGCAGCATTCAAGGACGACAGTCAACCACAAAACACAAAAACAAACACGCAAACAGACAAACAGAAAGGCAATAGTAATAAAAAATGCAAACGACATCACAAACACAAAAGGGTTGACAATAGGGCTACCACCTTGGAACGGTCAGTGGCAAAGTAGGCCTTAAATTAGGCCCTATTAAAATATCAGTTTAAAGATTTATAAATTCACTATAATACCTGTTTTGTTAAATTAAGAATAAGATTTTTAAGATTTTCTAAATTTGTCTTGAATTTACGGCATCATAAAAAACAACAACAAAAAGGATCGAGTATCGAGTCCATGTGCCTATTCACGATCGCGAAGCCACTACTGCCCGATATGGGAACTTCTGCCTACTGTGTATCCACCCTGGGCCGATACGTTCCTCCTTAGACAACATGTATTATATGTTTCATTTTGAAGAAACATATTATGTTTGATATCTCAAGTTGTTTTATTTCAATCATTATTTTTATCCAATCCATGACTTCACATTGGTAAACATTAGTCTCGGATTCCAAAGATTGTTTTAAAACCAATCGCAGTTTATTTTTATTTAGTAGACACGGACCTAAAGGGACGCGTCTTTCCTCCAAAAAATGTATCGAACATATCCAACTGACCAATAAGGTTAATCGAACTGAGTGATGAAGCGCTTTCGCATAGATCTATTCGGTTAAATTCATGATTTCAGACCGTCTTCTACCCTATATAAATAGAGGGATTTTAGACGCGTTTAACTGAATAGAAAAGGTCCATTATAATTGAACCGTTTAATATATTTTGATCAAATAAAGTTTTCGGACAAGGTCTCCAGTGTGCCAAACCAAACATGCAATATAATTTGTGGTTCAGAGTTCAAAATCACTCATGAAATGTTTCATTTTTTATAAAGAAACAACATAAATAAATTCCAACATCATTTTTTGTGAACAAAATATTCCTTAAACCTGCTAATGAACACATTTTCAAGCAAACTAATGATTAAATGCTGCATTTTGAGCAAAAAGTGGAAGAAAATACAGATAAAATAGAAGTTATGAATCAAAGTCTCAGTCAATCCCACATTTGTGTAGCAATTAATCAACTAACCAGTGATTTATAGACCAGAAATATGCAAGATAGTTTTGAATTTTACACTTAAATAGTACATAATGCAATCCAATACCCCTTATCTCTATTAATTAGACTAATTACTGTGAGAAATGGTAGTTTTACGCCACTGCATGGTGATTATATCAAGATTAATGAAGAGAATGGGATGGGTGAGCACATTTTTGAGTGAAAACAAAAAATAAATGCTGATTTCCACTTTCTGAACATTTCAGCTTCAAATGTAAAACCTATCATCGCGGACACAATTTTAAGTTTTTGAGGCTTTCGGTATGAAGGAAGACATGTGTTTTGTTCGCGCCAAATCAAAAGTTCGGTGTGACACATTTTCAGTAATTAGCCTCATACGATACCATTAAAACCATAAAATTGCTAGTCATTGTCAGCAAATCTCCATATCCCTTACCTATTGACAATATTTCACTTATAGACACAAGACATGGCACTTGAGTTGCTTAAGGAATACTGAAAAGCACAGCCACCCCCATATTTCAAAATCATATACATTCTGGTTAAACTGTCTAAACGATGTTCTGTTTCAAATTTATAAATGTTGACATCAATTCTTTTTTTCACACTCAGTTTCAAGTATTTAAAAAAATGTCAATCTGATTGAGCAAATAATAGCAATATTAAAAAATGCATAAAATGGATTTGTAGGTCAACGACAACCATTGATTTTTCCATAGGCCTCCATTATAGCCTTTAGTGTTACCCTGATTTCAATATATCTGGTGGCCATATATGGCACCACTTACCTGAAACTTTCGTTTTTCAGTCATAATTTTAAAACATAATAGTTTGGCAGATTGGTGACATATATTGGTAAAATTGTGCATTTTGTGACAAAAGCACCAAACTTGACACATAGCTAGACAATACACAACTAAACATTTCTGGCTATGGACCCACGTCAGATTTTGAAAAATGACCGCCATTTTCAAGTGTCATGCTTTGCTTGACATAATTTACCTACTAGTATTTGTTGAGCAATTTATGTCACACGAGAGTCGTCTATGTAACGTAAGTCTAGTACCAATAAATCTTCAATATTGTCCTTGAATACATTTTCTAACTCCTCTGCTGTGTAACTCAAACTGTCTTACAAACATCTTTAACTTGTTCATGATGGAAAAGATCAGAGTCCTTTCAAAGGCAGCGCCTGATGAAATATTGCAATAATTGAAATTAACAGATAACTCAGACCATATCTGGTTCAGAGATCAACCAATGCGTAAGCTGCGATGTGTTACAGCACCTACTGCGCCTTCATCTTCTTTCGCAATATTATATTTCTGCTTGTGAGCTAGTTCATTAGGTATTGATGAGACAACACTTATGAAGTTTATCGCACACACAGAGATGACTAATTTTACGATATAAAGTGTAACTGAACAGTACTGCAGGTTTCTCTTTATGATCGTCAAGTGCAATACTCAATGGTCTAAGGCATGCCTTGCTCACACTTCAAATAACTGTAAGCCGCCTTGCTCACACTTCAAATAACTGTAAGCCCGGTTTACCATAAGTATAGTAATCACGTGATGAGCATGTGTTTATTTCAGAAAGGAATCTGCAGTGTCATAATTGCCACAAGGGCACTGGTCCATCTATAGTATCCAAACATGTCTCAGATTGTTGTAAGTCCATTTTAAATAGGAAGGCTTCAACGCAAAATGCCATTATCATCTTCATATTGGGCTTCAGGCCAATTGCATTGTTTCTGCTCGGCAACTATATAGTTTAGACGCAGTTAGCCCCTTAGCATAAAATCTCTTTGCGTTTAGGTTTTGTTTACTTGTTTTGTTTTGTAAATAACGTTTACCAAGTCAATGCATTTTAGGGTTTTATAATAAATGTTATACTGAACCGACAGTTTCTGATAAGAAAATTAGTTTAGTACCCTTCAGAAATTCTAAAGGCTGGAGAAAAGGTAGAGTCAATCCGAATTGAAATTTGATTTAAACGTATAAATCCCTTAACACATTAACGATAGGGTGCCTCTAAATAACTCATTATTGCAATGTTAATAAACAAATACTTGGTCAAGAAATCTGAGTGAACAAATTACTTTCTTACAAACAACTATTAAACGAATTACACTTTTTACTATTTTCAACATGTTTTGGCGGCCATTTTGAAAACGGTAGCCATTTTGAACTTAAGATATAACCAGATCGTATTTCATGACAATTTGTCTATCATTTTGCGGAATTTGTTGCGATTGCCGTAATAAATATTGTTAAAACCTGATACATATAGGTTCAACTTCATTACGTATTTGGCGGCCATTTTGAAAATGGCGGCCATTTTGAAAAATCTAACGTGTGTCCATAGCCAGTTTTTTTCAGTATGGTATTGTCTAGCTATGGGTAAAGTTTGGTGCTTTTGTCAAATAATGCACATTTTTTTCACCAATCTGCCCCACTATAACTACAAAAATATGTATTAAATGTTCCATTTTGAAGAAAACATAGTTCTGTTTGAATTCTCAAGTCCTATTGATGCTGCCTTGTTGGTTAGAGAATACTTCATGGAGGGGATTTCTTTATTTACACTGTCCCGTTTTATTGGGTTGACGGTAGGGTAAGTGTGAGGTTTGGTGCACCCTAGAACCTGGTTTAAACCCCCAGCGACCTTTTTTGCCACTGACCGTTCCAAGGCGGTAGCCCTATTTTCAACCCTTTTGTGTGTGTGATGTCTTATTTGGCATTCATCTTTAAATGTGTTCTTTGTTTCTGTGTGTGTTTGTGGTTTACTGTCGTCCTTGAATGCTGCTTTTCCTGTTCGATTTTTATATCTATATTTGTTTTATTTCAATCATTATTTATCCAATGCATGACTTCATGATCTTTCTTGTCGTGCCCTTAATGGTTTATTCTCTTACTGCTCTGGCTTCTGCAAAGTCATTGAGTACCTTCATTGTGGCTTTCTAGGCTATTGTTTTTTTTTTGTATTATATTTACACGAGCATATTTGTGTTTTACTTATATTGCCTATTGATGCTGCCTTGTTGGTTAGAGATTAGATCATGGCGGGGATTTCTTTATTTACACTGTCCTGTTTTAATGGGATGACAGTAGGGTAAGTGTGAGGTTTGGTGCACCCTAGAACCGGTTTAAACCCCCAGTGGCCTACTTTGCCACTGACCGTTCCAAGGCGGTAGCCCTATTGTCAACCCTTTTTGTGTTTGTGATGTCGTTTGCATTTATTATTGCTTTTGCCTTCTTGTTTGTCTGTTTGCGTGTTTGTTTCTGTGTTTTGTGGTTTACTGTCCTCCTTGAATGCTACTTTCCCTGTCCGATCTTTTTATATTTCTTTCACATTGATAAACATTAGCCTCGGATTCCCTAGACTTTTTTTGACCAATCACAGTCCATTTTTATTTAGTAGACACGAACCTAAACATAAATATATATGCCTACTTTTTTTCTTTCTTTTTTTTCTTATGTTTTGTGTAAAATATCTAAGAACGTATTTTAAATGGTTTATATCCTTTTAACAAATTACTGTCATATTTTGATAAAATAAAAATATTATATATTGACTGTAACGTGTACAAATATGGCCGACACGAATACGTCATTTCTGCCAGAGGCAAGATAAGCAATATTACTTTGTCTCACTGTTTTAGAATAGAACAAAACAGAACAGAATAGAATGAATGAATGAATGAATGAATGTATGAATGAATGAATGAATAAATGAATGAATGAATAGCAGCTTAGGTTATATCGGGTTGAAATGGGGAATGGTGTGTAATGTCACTATGAATAAGGTGGTACAAGAAGAACGCTGCAAAGTACCAAAAACAAGTCGTCGACCAGAAGTCGAACTGAAGTGAAAACGCATCATCTACAAACTTCATACCGGTGAGTGTCAGTACAAATAATTAACAATAAGTTCAGAAATGTAAAACGTGCATTTTGGTGTTTCAACTTTGCAGCGATATACTTTTACCAGTTTTTTCAAGATGGCATTATCTTCTGCCGAATCCGCTTTCTTCTCACTTGGCAGACGCTGTCTATCATTGTGATTGTAGGAACATAAACACTCAATTACATGCACGCTATCAAGACCATAACCAGTTTGGATATCATGTATTGTTAATCTTTAATCTAAAAATAAAATAAAAAATTAAACCGGTCTACCGTTGGTAACGTAGATGGGCAAATGCCAACAGGGGACTAGTTTCAGAAATAGATAATATTGATAAATTAACACGTGCATAATGAAAGTAAGAAATGTATGCTTACACCAATATAGTCGCATGTGAATTGACTACTAGTAGTATAGTTACAGTATCAACACACCCTTATAGTATGTGTGGTTGTTTAGGCTATAGGTATCGCACTCAGTCTGGAACAATCCACTGCTATTTACATGGAACTCCTTTCAACTCCAGTCTTAAAAGATCTCGTTTGAATATTTTCTACTACCATCAGTATTGGTGTGCATCCGAAACTTTTAAAAATAACAACATATGCTATGAAAGAAAGGATTGAATTGAATTGAGTTTTAAGGCGCACCAACACATGCAAGGTTATATGGCGCCTAATAGGAATGAACGTGCCAAGCTCATCCTTTATTTACATCGAGATAAAATATGGAAACTGAGTCTTGAACCTTCTTACCTGCAGATTTTGATTTAAACATATTTTCTTGCCATATAAGTAAGCAAATGGGTCGGGCCACAAGTTCTATCAACATTAGTTACGGGCCTTCCCATTATAATGTGTTACAACGATGTACACGGCTAAATAGTTACATATTTGTTTTTACAAAGAATTGTAAACAAACTAAATATAAATATATGTATTATGATATAGGTTTTGTTCGTTGTTGTGAAATATCATTACGATAGAAGAGGAAAGAAGTAAGAAGAGGAAAGGAGTAAGCTGTATGAAAGTTTTGAAGGAAGAAGATGAGGTAGTAGACAAGTTGCCAATACAGTGAGTTAGAACTGTAGTTACGTTTGAAAATGATTTCTTAGATTGTGTAAGTGTTTTAAACGTTTGGTCTCACTAATGTAGGTCTGAAAGGCATTAACAATTAATTCGTTTTCCGCGTCGGATATTTGTCCCCTAACAAAAAGCAAAGTTTTCACATTTAACGGATGAAAGCGACGAGTAGATTGAAACAGGACATGTCGTTGGTTTTGAAATCTATTACACGTGAAAATGAAATGTTCGGCATCTTCTGTTTCATACCCACAATCGCAACTTGGTGATAGTCTTAGGTGATTTATTTATAGGTCGTTGTTAAGATTGCTGCATGAATTGCGAATTCGTGCATGTAGAACGGCAAGTGATCGTGAGCTATATAACAGGTAAATAGGAACTTTAGGACTAACGAATACAGATCTTAGAAGTTTTCGTTTAAGAACGGTAAGCGATTCGGAGTTTCTGATTTCGGGTGATAGATCGTTCCACATAGTAATAGCGGATGGAATAAATTATTTAGAAAATATTTCCGTTCGTCTTGCTATGGTCTCGTAGTTGTTACCATTTCTAAGGTTATATGGGATGTTTTCTTGAACAAATGGGGGAAACAGATTGCTAACATACAATGGCATAATTTCAGTTAGTAAGTTATTGATGGATACTGATCGCGTTAGTCCAGTCACGATGCGGGCAGCCTCATATTAAACTTTTTCGGTAGATGCATAATCTAGAATAGGGCGCATGTATGGTAAGTACATTTGATTTAGTGTTTTGAGTTTCAAGTTGAATTTTAATATGACGCATTAGGCCAAGAATGTTTGAGGAAGATGTTACAATACTGTTGATGTGTTCGTGCCATTTACCATCTGAACTAAGAATTAAACCCAAATGCTTGAGAGTATCAACAAATGGGAGTTGAGCGTCATTTAAAAATATTTGTGGACGGCGATCAGTATGATTAAGGGAGAAATATAATACTTCATTTTATTAGGATTAAATTGAACAAGCCACTGTTTCGACCACTGAGCTATATAATATGTAGGTCGAGATTTAAAATACCCTCCATATCATCAATACTAGATGTGGATAATGAGAGAGAACTGTCGTCTGCAAAGAGGCGAGTATTGCTTAGCATATTTTCAGCAATATCATTTATATAGATAAGGAAAAGAAGAGGACCCAAAACCGATCCTTGAGGTACTGCAACGTTCAAAGATTTAGTCTCAGATGATGTTGTACCGACCCTTACTCACTGAGTAAGACTTAAAAGATAATTTGATAGCCAAGACAAAAGCTTACCATTAATACCGTTTTAATTTAGCTTAAATAGAAGACCAAGATGTCCTATGCGATCAAAATCCTTTCGGATATCATTAAATACTATACAAGTGTACTGTTTGGCATCGAAAGCTTGGCAAATGTGGTGATACATATCCAAAGTTGATCAACTGTGGAGTGACCTGGTAGGAAGCCAGATTGTTATCTGAAAAAGGGTTTATTTTTATGAACAAAATATAAATATGTTTAAACATTATCCTTTCCATACTTTTCTTACAGAGCTAAGTAACGAGATCGGTCTATAATTACTAGGGAGACTAGCGTCACATTTTTTGAAAATTGCCCTAACTAAATCTGTTTTCCAAATATCTGGAAATATGCATTCATGGAGTGACCTGTTGAAAACTATGCATGCTTTGTTTATATTCAGTGTTTTTATAATATCAACTATTTCTGATACTTATATTATAATAGATTCTAGTTTTGCCTGCGTTTTAAGATCCAAATTCGGTAGAGAATCATGCGTATCATCAACGGATGTATATAGATATAAAATAGTATTTTAGGCTGTTAGCCTCGCCTTGGTCTGAAATAGATTAATTGAGCTCATCATTTGGTTATATGGTTTTCAATGGTGGAATGATTTCTGAATGTTTATTAGAGTTGATCCAATATTTTAACAGTTTCCAGTATTGACGCTGATCGGCTTCCGTAATAACTTCTTCTATATTATTATAAAACTTTTCTTTTGCATGTTTCTTTAGATTATTGACTTTGTTTCTAAGCTTTTTATATATAATCCACTCTGATGTGGTATTATGTTTTAAAGCTTTACGTTTTTGTTTATCACGTTGTCTTGAAACACGGCGTATTCCGAATCATACCAAGGTTTGTCGTTGGGACGGATAGTAACATCTTTATAGGGAATACACATTTTGATTAATTCTACAAATTTATCAGTGAAATTTCGACAAGCATCCTTTACGAAACCGTTATAAAGAAATGACCAATCTGTTCCGCGAAAAAGCATATTCAGTTTATCAAATTCAGCCTTTTTATAAATCCATACGCGTCTAGTATATGTTGGTTTAGAACAAAAACTAAACTTCCATGATATAGTGTTTACTTTCCGATGGCCATTCTCCAGCTCATGACATCATTACCCATTGGGTTTTAGATATACATTAACGCGCACGTACTTTGGGAACAATAATGGAACACAAACGGGTGACTATGGATGACTGTGTGACTTCTTGGACAGCTTGGCAATAGAGTAGGACAGAGAAAAGTAGGACAGGAAGGAAGAGGGCATATGTAAAATATAGTGAGACAACGAACAAAACAGAACAGCGAGGTGCAGTATTCATACAAATACCACAATAAAACGTGTGATATTTAGGGAAATGAGAGGAAAAAAGCAAACAACTAAACAATACAATAATAAATGGAAAGAAAAAACAAACTACATGTATAATCAATTAGTAAGTCAATGAATATGTTGTTCAGCGAGTCATTCAACGAAACAGACAGAATGACAAATGGATGTTCTCAATCAATCAATCAATCAATCATTCAATCAATCAATCAATCAATCAATCAATCAATCAATAAATCAATCAAGCAATCAATCAATCAATCATTTAATCATACATCAATCAAAAAATCATCAAATTAATCAATCAATCAATCAGCCAACTTTTCATTAAAACAATCAATCAATAATGCAGTGAACATAACAATCAATTAATCAATGTATCAATCATTAAACGTATCAATTAATCAACCAATCAAGCAATCAATCAATCAACAAACAAATCAATCAACCAACCGAGCAACGCATCGTATCTCATCTATCAATCACCAACCAACAGATCAGACAAATAGTCAGCAGATCACAACACACTGAGCACATGGATTTCAGTAAAATCCGCAGTCAATTAATTAGTAACTGAAACTGGGTCTAGAACAGCAGGCAGTGGGGGGTGGGGGTGGGGGGGATGACAGTCTGTTTGTGAGATTGAAGTGGTTGTAGTCTACTCTGGCAACCGCACGGGGAAATATACTATAAAAGAGGATGTCCTTCTTACACATGTGTAGAGAAACACGGCAATCTTGAAGTATTTAATTATCACCTCCATTTACTAATATTGTAACGCTATTACTTTAAACCTGCTTGCATTTTACTAAATAAAAGGAAATATAATTTGGATGTTTTCAATTTTTCGTCGCTATTCTACCATTACCTTATATATATGTTCAGTAAAACATTATAAGCAATTAGAAATATTGAAAAAAACAAATTGCTTTGAGAATTCCTCACGGGTGTATGTCTCACGTCCAGTGTTTTACGTGTGCCCCTGTTTTGTGAATTATTATGGTTATGCATTATGCACACTTAGGTTTATATTCAATTTTTATTTATATAGCCAAGTAACAGACAATGCAAGTATATTTATGTCTGTCTATACGCACTGTATATAGGTTAACGATTTTACCAGGAAAACAATATCCTGCCGCAAAAACATTTTCAGCCCAAGGGCCTTCTTCAGTTGCTATAAAATCTTCAACCTATTCCTTTTATACCTTTTTTAGTTCAATATAATATTTATAATGATTTAAAAATCGGATTGGATTTTTCCTATCTTTGTACCTCACGTACCAAGGTGGTAATTACATTTGCTGACTGTATACTCTAATAATGTCACTTTCTTGTGCATATTATTAGCAAGAGAAATATTTAATGTGACGTTTATACGGAACTAAATCCCGTTTCTATACATTTTAGATCTGGTTTGGTACCAGATTATATTGACAATCGTAATCACATCACAATTACGTTATATATGGCTTGACGCTGGGTTAGTATCAAACTATATTAAGTCAGCCGTGTACTCACATTAAGATCAATTTTCTCTTCTTTCTAGTTACTGTTTCATTTCCTAAATATATCCTATTCTAAAAGGCAAGACTGACGCTGAGTTTGTACCAGACTATATTAAGTCAGTCGTTAATCACATTAAAGTTACGCAATATTTTGGCTTGACGCTGGGTTGGTACCAGACTATATTAAGTCAGCCTTTACACCACATTTAAGTAAATTGCCTCTCTTTTATATTTATTATTTGTTTTCCTAAGCATAGCCTATAGTAAATAGGCAAGCTGACGCTGGGTTGTTACCAGACTATATTAATTCAGCTGTTTAAATGTTTATCAATATAATGTTTGAAGTGGTAGTGTTATTTTGGAAGTACATATATTACTGTCAGTCAGGGTTCGTACCCGATTATTATAGCTATTCACGGGGTTTGTACCCGATTTTCATTAAACAGAATAGCTTCTAACAGTATCTATTTGTACTTCAAAAATACGTGCTTAATCTGGTTTTTACCAAATTGTTCCCAATGAATTATTTGATAACTATTGTTTTAGTTATATTTGCCAAAAAACAGAAGAGTACCTAATAATTTAGGAACCAACCGTCAGAATGAAAACATTCGACTGCCCGTTATTTCGTTGTTTCTCGTTTAGGGCAAAGCGTTTTGTTAGAAACTGGGACCATACGCCGCTGGCCATGGAATGGTGAAACATACCTATTGAATATTCCATGTTCACCGTCATACCATCTTCGGGATGGCTCAAATTTCTGTGCTATTGACTTTTTAAATATTGAGTTTTGCTCAACCCGGGGCTAGAGGAAGTGAACAGTAGCAAGCACTTTTCACTACCGTTCATGAACAGTCTCAATGAAACCGAGACCGCAATATTTTTTATATTTATCGTGTTAGACGATTTCCATATTTCTCTTTTTATTTTTCATGAATATCTAATATTAAAGTAATGTCAATAGATGTGTAAAGTATTATTGTATTATTGAGGAATCATATACTTGGTTAATCATGTAAACTCTGATTCATAATCAATATCTGAAGATGTTTCCCCGGATATCTGCTTCCACCCCAGCCCCTCTTCCTATCAAATGAATCGTTCGCGGATCTCAACATTCTGCATATTTATATTCATGTTCTGTTTTGCATCGGATGTTTTAAAAAAAGTGTTTGTTCACCTGTTATACGAATATTTCCTCACAATTAAACACCTGTTCATTTTACAGATATTTCTGCTGATATATGTTAACATATTGCCATTTCTTAGACCTCCTGCAGAAAGTGATGAAATCAGGGCGTTGGTATAATGTAATAATTTATGTGATCGTTTATAAGTAAACATTTATGCATATTATCTTAGACATGTGTTATTAATAACCTATCATTGCAGTGTTTACATCTTATATAATCACAATATTAACACGTGAATAAGCTTACTCAGTCTGTGGTAATAAATATAAGATAAAATGGATAATGTTTCATTTATTTCCATTATAAATTATATATATTATATCGCTTTTGGAATACAGCCACATTTGCCGCAACTTCCTCTGAATAATTTATTTTCTTTTAAATTATCACGTTTTAAAAGATGTATCAATTTGATATAGCACTATTGTGTTTGCCTAATATTTGGTATTTCAGTCATGAGTAATACTATTTATACACATGGTAACAATATTAGTTTTCCACTACAGATTTATATTTTTAAAGAAACAATATAAACATTCCCTTAAATCGTAATGATATTACTGTGTAAAGAAAAGAAATTACCTTCTAATACACTGAGACAAGTGTATATTCCTTATCTTGCCTCTGGCAGAAGTGACTTATTCATGTCGGCCATATTTGTACACGTTACAGTCAGAATGTAGCCAATGTTTTATATTTTTATTTTACCAATATATGACAGTATTTTGAGACAAAAAGATACAAACAATTCAAAATGCGTAGAATTTTTACACACACAAAAGAAGAAAAAGAAAGAAAGAAAACTAGTAGGTATATATTTAGGTTTATAAGACCAATTTCAGCATTTGTTTATCGGCTGGGAGTTGTGACGTGCTCCAGAAATCCAGTTACTTGGAGGCCGGGGGTCTGAGTACGGTTTGAGGCCGGGAGACCTACTGTCAGAGTGTCTGTGTCGATCGGGCGTCCGCAATAAGCCCGGCATCAATATGGGCTGCATGTAGGAGCCCAGGCATGTGAATGTTGTCTATGGAGGAACATGTCGGGCAGTAGTGGGTTCGCGCTTTTGAATATGCACCTGATAGCAGCCCGTCCAATAAAACTGGACTCTATCCTTTTTTTAGTGGTGTATACGACTTCCATAATTATTAATTATTTTATTGGTTTTGTGTTTTTCCTCAAATATCGTGTATAATAAAACAAATGGTGCTGAAGTACTTGATACCGTAAACATGTATTTCAGACATAATTACGAAATAAAAAAGAGCATTATTCTTGATTAAACTTATCAGTCGCTGGGTTTAACGATCGGGCGTTACCTGAAACGATTTCAGTATTTACAGCTATGGAATACGTTAACCCAATAGTTAATGTAATAAAATTGTTTGCTGATTTTTCAGTTTGAAAAGAAAGCAGCGCTTTATCAATAAATTGTGTGTTGTTAGTTACAATTAGATAATGGTTACGACGCCTTTGATTTTTAAAAAAGTTTTTCAGTAAATCTCAAAATACAATTTCATTTCTAAAATAACTTTATCTAATTCACAAACTAAATAAAAACCTAACTTGCCACCACAACTGGATTAAAAGTCTCGGAAGAAATTTGTTGATGAACTTTGTTTAATCATACCATGTCTTTTGTAGAATGTGTTTAAGCCATCGTCAACAACTTAAAGATATAACTGTCTTTCTAAGGGAAATAATTGATTTATTATGGAGTACTCCAAATATAATCCAGTAAAAGGACGATAAAAATGAGCTTCAAACGAGGCCGAAAACTCGGTATGATGAAACACGACGTAATCTATATTATTATATATAAAATAAAACGGTTAAGCAAAAGTCGAATTAGGATATATGTAATAACTCGCAGTTGAATAATAGCCAAACAAACGCGTTATCAATAAATTCCATACCAGCTAATGACACTACACAAAATAAGAACATATATGCAAAACGTGCAGTTGGCAGACGTTGTCTATCATTGTGATTGTACAAACATAATTTTAGCTCAGTTACATGCATGCTATCAAGACCATACTTAGTTTAGATAACTTGTATTGCTCATCTAAAAAAACAAAAGATTAAACTGGTCTCCCGTTGGTAATATAGAGGGACTAATATCAGAAATAGACAAGTAAGGTTTTACGCAAGCGTAAAATAGCTGCCGAGAGACAAAAGGTTAACATAACAATAGATTAAGTCACGGGTGTTAAAACAATATTGAAAAAACTAAATGTTGTCACGGAGACAAGAAAGGAAGTAAAGGGACTGTTGCTACTTTACCATTACCAATAATGAAAACCATAATAATGAAAATTAAAAAAAAAAGGAAATCAGCAGGATTGAACCCTCCCTTTCACGGCATTAACGCGATCAACTGCACTACAGAGGCGAGTGAATGTTTTGTCGCTAATATACATGTAATAATAATGAAATGTGTTTATACCATTTAAGTTTAATTTCTTAGACCGGTTCACGAGGAATTGAAGTTGTAATGCATGCTTATCGTCGACTATATGATTCACATTCTGTTAACCATAAACAAACACAGAAACTATGTAAGGATCAGCTGCCTTCGTCAGCTGAATAATATTGATTAGATAACACGTGCATAATGAAAGTAAGGAATAGCCACCTATATCAATATAATCGCATGTGGATTGACTAGTAGTTACATCAACACACAGTTAAATACGTCTTTGTGGTGTATTGGGGCTAAAGGTATAGAAAAGTATGAAAAGAGACATTTGGATTTCGTTGAACACGATAAATACAAAAAAATAATATATTGTAGACTAGGTTTGATTGAGACTGTTCATGAACGGTAGTGGACGCCTTAGACTAGCCCCGGGTTGAGCAGAACTCAATATTTAACAAGACCTCGATCTGAGGGTGTCTCGCCCACCGCGGCAAACCGCATATGAAATATTTTATTAAATTTGTGTTTAAATGATGTCCACCAAAGACAACACTTCATATGACCAAGTATCAAACAAATAAAAGCTTGATAATCATAAGAAGTTAAGTTGCTGAGGTTAAGTGGATTAACGAGGGTGTAGTTTTGAGAAAATAACGCAAAATATGACCATGACTTTGTATTTTGTGTCGTTCCGTGATGTCCACCAATGCCAACAATACATGTGACCAAGTATCAAAGACATAAAGTGAGGCAATCACATACAGTTAACTGAGGTTAAGTTACCTTACCAAGGTTAGGTTACCTAACTAAGGTTTTAAATAATCAAAAATATGACCTTGACCTTGGTATATTTTGTCATCCAGCAATGTCCACCAATGCCAACAATACATATGACCAAGTATCAAAGACATAAAGTGAGACAATCACATAAAGTTAACTAAGGTTAAGTTACATAACCAAGGTTAAGTTCGGGAGAAATAACCCAAAATATGACCTTGACCTTGCTAATTTTTGTCATTCAGTGATGTCCACCAATGCCAGCAATACATATGACCAAGTATCAAACAAAGAATTTAAAGGTATCAGAAAAAGTTAACTGAGGTTAACTTACCTAACCAAACTGATGTTAAGGGTAAATAACAAGAAACATGACCTTGATCTTGGTATTTTTTGTCGTTCAGAGATGTACACCAATGCCAGCAATACATATGACCAAGTATCAAAGACGAAGTGAGGCAATCACATAAAGTTAACTGCGGTTGGAGATCGCTGAGCCCGATACTTATATTTAGTTATCGGTGGTACATTTTCAATTTCTTTTGTTTTCTTACTTAATTTTTGATTCGGTGGTTCCACTACTCCGGCCGATAAAAGACTCTGGGTATTGTTTAACCACTCATAGGACATGTTCATAACCGCTGCTCCCAACTAAATTCCATTATGTTTATTTCGCTCTTCGGGGCATTTAATTTTATTAGATACTGGGACCATACGCCGTACGACATGTGGAAGCGTTACACTCCATGTTCATCGCCATAAGCATGCCATCTTCGGGATGGTTAAAATTGTGTACTGTTGATTTTATTAATATTGAGTTCTGCTCAACCCCGGGCTAGAGGGCGTGAGCGGTAGCTAGCATATTTCACTACCGCTCATGAACAATCTCAATCAAACCGAGACTGCAATATTTCGTATTTGTATTGCTCGGCAGTTTCCAAAGGTCCATTATCATACTCTTTTTATAGCACAGTGGCGTTGCTTGTGCAGTGTAGCGGCAGTAAAACGTCTTCCCGCGCTTGCAATCAGTACTGTTATTCATTCGATCTTTGGAGTTCGCTGAGCCCAATACTTGTATTTAGTTATCGGTGGTACATTTTCAATTTCTTTTGTTTTCTTACTTAATTTTTGATTCGGTGGTTCCACTACTCCGGCCGATAAAAGGCTCTGGGTATTGTTTAACCACTCATAGGATATGTTGACTGCTTTTTGATACGCAGGCTTCATAACCGCTGCTCCTAACTAAATTCCATTTTGTTTATTTCGCTCTTCGGGGCATTTAATTTTATTAGATACTGGGACCATACGCCGTACGACATGGGGAAGCGTTACACTCCATGTCCACCGCCATATGCATGCCATCTTCGGGATGGTTAAAATTGTGCACTGTTGAATTTATGAATATTGAGTTCTGCTCAACCCGGGGCTAGAGGGCGTGAGCGGTAGCTAGCATATTTCACTACCGCTCATGAACAGTCTCAATCAAACCGAGACTGCAGTATTTCGTATGTGTCGTGCTCGGCCGTTTCCAAAGGTCCATTATCATACTCTTTTTTACCTAACCAATGTTAAAGAAAGATAAAAATATCGCACAGGGAAAGCAGCATTCAAGGACGACAGTCAACCACAAAACACAAAAACAAACACGCAAACAGACAAACGAGAAGGCAAAAGTAATGAAAAAAATGCAAACGGCATCACAAACACAAAAGGGTTGACGATAGGGCTACCGCATTGGAACGGTCAGTGGCAACAAAGGCCACTGGGGGTTTAAACCGGTTCTAGGATGCACCAAACCTCATACTTACCCTACTGTCATCCCATTAAAACAGGACAGTATAAATAAAGAAATCCCCGCCATGATATAATCTCTTACCAACAAGGCAGCATCAATAGCCAATATAAGTAAAACACAAATATGCTCGTGTAAATATAATACAAAAAAACAATAGCCTAGAAAGCCACAATGACTTGGCAGAAGCCAGAGCAACAAGAGAATAAACCATTAAGGGCACGACAGGAAAGATCATAGACAAACATCAAACGCCACCGTCCCAATGGGCTTTAGGTAGGCGTCATCATAGCGTACACAGCCTGTCCGGTCATCGTACAATTAAAGAGGAAAGCATAGTGGCGAACTGTAAAAGGGTCCACCACCAAGCATGCAGTACGTTGCAAAATGATCAAGTCATAACCTCTTTTGATAAACATTTTAACAAGTTTAACAAAGATAGTATGAAAGTGACCATGACCAAGAATCTTACGAAGTTTATAAATCACATCACCATTAAGTTTGGGGAAAATAACGCAAAATATGACCTTGACCTTGGTAATTTGTGTCATTCATTGATGTCAGCCAATGTCACCAAATATCAAACAAAGAAATTAAATTTGTCAGAAAAAGTTACCTGAGGTTAACTTACTTAACCAAACTGATGCTTAGGGTAAATAACTCAAAACATGACCATGACCTTGGTATTTTTTGTCTTTCAGCGATGTCCACCAATGCCAACAATACATATGACCAAGTATCAAAGACATAAAGTGAGGCAATCTCATAAAGTTAACTGAGGTTAAGTTACCTAACCAATGTTAAGTTACCTAACCAATGTTAAGCTACCTAACCAAGGTTAAGTTTGGGGAAAATAAGCAAAATATGACCTTGACCTTGGTAATTTGTTTCGTTCATGATATCCACCAATGCCAACAATACATATGACCAAGTATTAAACAAACAAAATGAGGCAATGACATACAGTTAACTGAGGTTAAGTTACCTAACCAAGGTAAGTTTTGGGAAAATATCACAAAATATGACATTGACCTTGGTAATTATGGCATTACGTGATGTCCTTTGACTCAACAAAGCATCTGGCAAAATTTCAGAAAAATTCCAGCAGAGGTTGTTGAGATATAGTTGATTTAAAATGCGGACGCAGCCGCCGCCGCCGAAAAGGTGACTGCTATGTCTCGCTACCCACTATCGTGGGCGAGACAAAAAGCCGATAGTGCAGAAATTTGAGCCATCCCGAAGATAATTTGCATATGACTGTGAACATGGAACCTTCAATGCGGTATGTTCACACTATTCCATGGCCAGCAGCGTATGGTACCAGTTTCTAACAAAACGCTTTGCCCTAAACGAGAAAATAACTGGGAGCAGAGGTTATGAAGCCTGCGTATCACAGGTAACAGACAAAATACTAAATTAAAAACCAGGCAACATATCCTAAGGATGATTAATCAATTCCCAGAGCCTTTAGCCTGGAATAGTAACCTATTTGAAATTCAAGTAAGAAACTAAAAGTATTTGAGAATGTATCACCGTCATCTGGAAGTATAAGCTGCTGTTCATATATATATATATATATATATATATATATATATATATATATATATATATATTCTACGACAAGCAATATCCACGATATTTGCTTTCTTACACGTTTAAACTACATAGATGTAAACAAGTACATGTAGTATATTTTCGCATTTCTTTTATTAAACAACATGGTATATTCGAATACGAATATACTCGACACTCTCTTAAAGTAGCTATTCCGCCAAAAACAGCCAAATTTTACAACAAATGTGCACCGTTTCTAAACCTACTGACGAGGTGTATATATAACTTGCATATTTTAAGAATCTAAACGCTGTAGACACAATATCAACGGTTTTAACCAGCCAGGCCAAACCCCAACATTGGAGGAACGTCGAGTTAAGAGTTACCAACTCATTATTCATTTTACGCATATCAAATCACCGGTATTAAAACCTTTACTTTTAATCGGCACATATACATTTTTATATGACCTGAACACCTGTAACGAATTTTGATTAATGGTAATGTAGTGTAACTTTGCCGTTGTTTGGCGGTTAGTGTCTTTAAATGTCACTACCTGTCCTGTACTGTGTAACGTGTGTAACGTTTTTACTGGACTGAGATCTAGTTTAAGGAATTAATTTTTGAATATGTATCTACTTGGTTAAATGAAGTTAACCTAGATTCATATAAAATGTCTGAGGGTGTTATCCGGGATCTAAATTAGCCTCCACCAGCCCCTCCTTTTCTTCTCATCGTAGGTTCGTTTTCTGTTGGAGGTATGTCTGATGGAAAACGGCATACTTCATCACACTGAGGTTGATGTCTCAATATAACCTAACATAATGGCTTCACGGGATCTTAAATGCCATTTCATTTATTCATTCATTCTCATCGTCATCAAATTGTATTAACCTTTACAAGGCTTTTCTTAATTTCACTGGTAAGCTATCTAGGGAAACCTGATTTGAGAAAGAGGTCTTAAAATGTCTATAACTTTTGACAACTTTAGGGTTCAATAATGTCTGGCTAATTCACGGGGTTGGTTATAATATTATATTTCTAAAAGCTTTGAAACAGAGGTTAACGAATCATTTCTTATAAAACCGGAATGCAAGAATAAACGAATCAAGCAGAGCACTTTTTATGAACACGTATCACATTTTCAGTTTCACGAATATATCAATATCATTAAAAACAGAAATATTCGCACTGCGCTTTCAAAACTAAGATTTATCATCTCACAGGCTATGAATAGAAGTAGGTAGATGTGCAAGACTACAAAGAAAGGAAATCCAGGGTATATTATATTATATTAAACAATAGTGTTGGAGACCAAATGTGTTTACTGAACTTGTCAAAAATGTGAATGTAAACGTTACATACAATTTAGGTTTGAGTGTTTTGTTTGAATTGCGTTTTAGGTCGTTTTTAGCACATACATGGCGGTCAATTGTTTGTGGTAGAGGCAGATCACCTCATTATTCCTGGGTAGATTAAGTACTGTACACCTAAAGTACAGTACTGTACGCCATTCGAAAGAATCGACACTTTCTCACTAGACAAGTCGAATGCCCAGTAGGATTCGAACCCGCAGCGGTGAGCGTCTTTACTATCCAGGCCAAGGAGGCAACTTGTAATTTAGGTATTTTTGTATATAAAGCTTTAAGTTTAGAAAAAATGAATATATGTACACTTTATACTTTACTTCGCCACCACCTTAAACTGTATTTTCATATTATAGATGAGAATCTAAAAACACATGTCTTATTAACATTTGTCAAAAGATGGTCCTCTCCTACGCTGGAATATCTGATATCAGATGTAGTATGGATACATTGTACGTATTTCATTATACAGTAAGTAATGTACGTTTCTGTATATTTGGGGGCCGTTCTGGAATTCAACGATTTTCGGGTACTTTTCTATATACATAAATGTACCCCGGGTACCTTTCTGTAGTACCCGATACGACAATGACCCCATCAGCGTAATTAATAGATGATCATATTTTCGCTGTTTCTCAATATAACCGTGCATCGTCGTCGCCATAGTTATACGTGTTACTAGTAATAGTAACAATCACGGTCAGTGTACATTTGCAACAATGTATGATTAGTACATGTATGTAGTTTAAATGAGTAAAAGGGAAATTCTCTTTGATATTGCATGTCATATGATATTAATAGTCTTCCAATCTTTCTGGCAGTAGCAAATGTTCAAACGAGAACTTTAAAAGGTTCCACGTGAACAGCATCTGATACTTAAAGCGCTATACCTCTGGCCCCAATACACCATACTTACGTACGTGCTATACCTATAGCTCCAATACACTACACAGATGTGCCATACCCCTGGTCCCAATACACGTCAGAGACGTGCTATACCTCCAGCCCCAATACACCACACAAACGTGATATACCTCTAGCCCCAATACACCACACAGACGTGCTGTACCTCTAGCCCCAATACACGTCACTTATGTGCTATCCTCTAGCCCCAATACACGTCACAGACGTTCTATACTTCTAGCCCAATACACGTCACAGACGCGCTATACCTCTAGCCCCAATACACCACACAGACGTGTTGTACCTCTAGCCCGAATACACGTCACAGACGTGCTATCCTCTAGCCCAATACAAGTCACAGACGTGCTATACTTCTAGCCCAATACACGTCACACGTGCTATACATCTGATACACCAAACAGATGTGCTATACCTCTAGCCCCAATACACGTCACAGATGTTCTATACCTCAAGTCCCAATACACCACACAAACGTGCTATACCTCTAGCCCAATACACGTCACATACGTGCTATACATCTGGCCCCAATACACCACACAGATGTGCTATACCTCTAGCCCCAATACACGTCACAGATGTTCTATAACTCAAGTCCCAATACAACACACAAACGTGCTATACCTCTAGCCCCAATACACCACACAGACGTGTTATACCTCTAACCCCAATACACGTCTGTTACACGTCACAGACGTGCTATACCTCTGGCCCCAACACACGTCACAGAAGTGCTATACCTCTAGCCCCAATACGCCACACAGACGTGCTATACCTCTAGCCCCAATACACCACACAGACGTGCTATACCTCTAGCCCCAATAGACCACACAGACGTGCTATACCTCTAGCCCCAATACACGTCACAGATGTTCTATACCTCAAGTCCCAATACAACACACAAACGTGCTATACCTCTAACCCCAATACACATCACAGACGTGCTATACCTCTGGCCCCAATACACGTCACAGTAGTGCTATACCTCTAGCCCCAATACACCTCACAGACTTGCTATACCTCTACCCCCAATACACCACACAGACGTGCTATACCTCTAGCCCCAATACACCACACAGACGTGCTGTACCTCTAGCCCCAATAAACCTCACAGACGTACTATACCTCTGAATAAACTGAGAATGGCGAACGCTGCAAAGTTTAATTACCAAAATGCACGTTTTACATTGATGTACTTAAGTATTTGTCTTTTCAATAACCGGTATGAAGTTTGTAAATGAAATTGGCGGCATCAGTAACTTGTCAGGAGCATGTTTTATTACGCTACTTGTTTGAAAAACAACTCAGTAAAAAATAATAGTTTACATAAAGTTGTACAAATGTTTCAACCCGAAAAGGAAAAAATTATACCAAGAGTGCTTTCGGTAACCGATGGGAGAACCCTGAACCCACCCAATATTACCTTGTCTCAGGGTATTAGATTAGATTAGATTAGATTAGATTATATAGAATATAGTAGAATAGAACAGAACAGTATAGTTTATAACGAACGAACGAACGAACGAATGAATGAATTATGTCATATCGGGTTGAAATGGGGAATGGTGTGTAATGCCACCTTGAATAAACTGGTACAAGGAGAACACTACAAATGTCAATTGTCATTTGAGGCGACACAACTCGTATAAAAAACATTTCGTATACAAGATAGGACAAGTCTCGATCAGAAGTCGAACTGACGTGAAAACGCATCATCTACAAACTTCATACCGGTTACTGACAATACAAATAATTATCAATTAGTACAAAAATGTAAAACGTGCATTTTGGTAATTCAACTTTGCAGCGTTCTCCTTTTACCAGTTTATTCACGGTGGCATTATTTTCTGCCGAATAGGTTTCTTCTCAGTTGGCAGACGCTGTCTATCGTTGTGATTGTAGGAACATAAACAGTCAATTATCTGCACGCTGTCAACACCATAACTAGTTTGTATATCATGTATTGTTAAATCGTTAATCTAAAAAGGAAAGATTAAACCGACCTCCCGTTGGTAATGTAGAGGAATAAATCCCAAATGTAGACTAGTTTCTGAAATATATAATATTGATAAATTAACACGTGCATAATGAAAGTAAGATGTACGTATACCTACGCCAATAGAGTCGAATGTGAATTTACTAGTATAGTTACAGAATCAATACACCTTGCATAGTATGTGTGGTTGTTTAGGCTATGGTATCGCACTCAGCATGGAAGAATCCCCTGCTATTTACATGCAACTCTTCTCAACTCGTCTAAAGGTCTCGTTTGAATATGTTCTACTACCCTCACGACTGGTGAGTATCCGAAACTCTTAAAAAGAACAGCATATGCTATAAATATAAAAAATGAATTGAATTGAGTTTTAAGGCGCACCAACACATGATATGTTATATGGCGCCTAACGGGAATGAGCATGCCAGGCTCATCCTCCATTTACATCAAGAAAAAATATGGAGAATGGGCCTAGAACCTTCTTACCTGCAGAACAGCAGGTTGCTGCAAATCTTTAGTAATCTACGATTTAGCCACGTTTCCACGTTTGCACATGTTAACGACCTTCAATAATGACAAAATAAATATGAATGGAGGGGGTGCGAGGAGTCCTACCCATCTGCATGTGACAGTGTGTTTGTGAGATTGCAGTGGTTGTAGTCTACACGGGGGAATATAAAAGAGAATGTCTATAACAGGTGGTGTAGAAATCGTTCTTCAACCGGGACTCGAACCCAGGGTCTCTTGTTTACCCTACCAGCGCTCTAACCACTAAGCTATCGCGGGCATACGGATAGGAATCGATTATTCACCATTTACCTGTACCCGGTTACATACACCGCCACCAGATTGACATTCGTCCCTGAATTTCTAGTGGAGTTAACCCCAGGCCGGCTGTCAGACTTATTTGCATACGGTTTCATGCTAACAGACACGGTCCTGGGTCCCGAACGAGCCCCCAAATATAACAGGCGATGAAGAAATCGTTCCTCAACCGGAACTCGAACCCAGGGTCTCTGGTTTACCATACTACTAACCACTGAGCTATCGATGACATACGGTTAGGAATCGATTATTCACCATTTACCTGTACCCGGTTAAATGTCCTTCTTGTAGAGAAACACGGCAATCTTGAAGTATTTAATTAGCATCTCAATGTACTAATATTGTATCATTTTTACTTTAAACTTTCTTGCATGTTACTAAATAAAAGGAAATGCAATTTGGATGTTTTCAATTTTTCGTCGTTATTCTACCATTACCTTATATATATGTTCAGTAAAATATCATCAGCAATTAGAAATATTGAAATATATATTGTTTTGAACTATGCGTATACTTGTCATACTTATTATATAATGATTTGGGCATACGCAAGTTATGTAGAGAACCGTGTTTTCCTTACAACTACTGTCATATGAACAAGCAGAACAGCATTTTCAAATTTTGCGTTATTGCATACTAAATATTAATTTATAATAACATCATGGCATACTATTGAACGGATTTGAATGTTACCTGTAATACGCAGGCTTCATAACCTCTTCTCCCAACTAAACACCATTTTGTTTATTTCGTTGTTTCTCGTTTAGGACAAAGCGTTTTGTAAGAAACTGGGACCATACGCCGCTGGCCATGGAACCTATTGAATGTTCCATGTTCACCGTCATATGCATACCATCTTCGGGATGGCTCAAATGTCTGTGCTATTGACTTTTTAAATATTGAGTTCTGCTCAACCCGGGGCTAGAGGGAGTGAACAGTAGCAATCACTTTTCATTACCGTTCATGAACAGTCGCAATGAAACCGAGACCGCAATATCTTTTATATTTATCGTGTTAGATGATTTCCATTTCTCTTTTCATTTTTCATGAATATCTAATGTTAGAGTAATGTCAATAGATGTGTTAAGTATTATTGTATTATTGGTCTGCGCTGTGTTGAGGAATCATCAACTTGGCTAATCAAGTAAACACTGATTCATAATCAATATCTGATGATGTTTCCGCGGATATTTGCTTCCACCCCAGCCCTCTTCCTATCAAATGAATCATTTACGGATCTCACATTAAATTCTGGACATTTATATTCATATTCTCTTTTTCATTGGATGCTTTAAAAAAAGTGTTTGTTCACCTGTTATACGAATATTTCCTCAAAACTAAACACCTGTTCATTCTAACAATCTGTATTACAGATATGTCTGCTGATATATGTTAACATATGCCATTTCTTAGACCTCCTGCAGAAAGTGATGTAATCAGGGCGTTGGTATAATGTAATAATTTATGTGATCGTTTATAAGTAAACATTTATGCACATTATCTTAGACATTTGTTATCAATAACCTATCATTGCAGTGTTTATATTTTATATAATCACAATATTAACACGTGAATAAGCTTACTCAGTCTGTGGTAATAAATATGATAAAATGGATAATGTTTCATTTATTATATATATAATATCGCTTTTGGAATAAAGCCACATTTGCCGCAACTTCCTCTGAATAATTTATTTTCTTTTAAATTATCACTTTTTAAAAGACAATTTGATATGGCAATATTATGTTTGCCTAATTGTTGGTCTTTCAGTCATGAGTAATACTATTTATACACATGGTAACAATATTAGTTTACTTTAATATTCGTAATCTTTGTATAACTAAAAAGCTACTCAATCAGTGTTACCGTTACCATAAACTTCGTAAAACCTTTGCAAAATTTTATTATCGTAACCCTGATCTTCTTTCCAAACATTAAAGTAATTTAAGGACTCTTCTGCGACAAGGACTATCACAACCTGACTTCTATGGTGATTTATAAACTTTGTAAGATTCTTGGTCATGATCACTTTCATACTATCTTTGTTAAACTGTCCGATCTTTTTATATTTCTTTGTTAAAAAGTTTATCAAAAGAGGTTATGACCCTATCATTTTGCAACGTACTGCATGTTTGGTGGTGGACCCGTTTACAGTTCGCCACTATGATTTCCTCTTTAATTGTACGATGACCGGACAGGCTGTGAACCTTATGATAACGCCTACCTAAAGCCCATTGGGACGGTGGCGTTTCATTTTGTCTATGATCTTTCTTGTCGTGCCCTTAATGGTTTATTCTCTTGTTGCTCTGGCTTCTTCATCATTGAGTACCTTGTGGCTTTCTAGGCTATTGTTTTTTTTTGTATTATATTTACAGTGGCATATTTGTGTTTTACTTATATTGCTTATTGATGCTGCCTTGTTGGTTAGAGATTAGATCATGGCGGGGATTTCTTTATTTACACTATCCTGTTTTAATGGGATGACAGTAGGGTAAGTGTGAGGTTTGGTGCACCCTAGAACCGGTTTAAACCCCCAGTGGCCTACTTTGCCACTGACCGTTCCAAGGCGGTAGCCCTATTGTCAACCCTTTTGTGTTTGTGATGTCGCATGTGTTTATCGGCTGGGAGTTGTGGCGTGCTCCTGAAATCCAGTTACTTGGAGGCCGGGTTCTGAGGACGGTTTGATGGCGGGAGTCCTACTGTCAGAGCGTCTGTGTCAATCGGACGTTTGTACTAAGTCTTGCATCAGTATTGGCTGCCCGGGGTGGCCAAGGCATGGGGAGCCCAGTCATAGGCTTTTGGATCGCTTGCTAAATCTAAAGAAATTGTAACAATTGGGTGATCTGTTTTAAAACCTGTCTTTATTTAAAATCTCCACCTATTATAACGTTATTTTCATCATTATTCAAAATAAAGTTATCTAGTTTTTCTATTACTGTTGGGTCGTCCATATTTGTACCGTAGATGTTTATTATAACAATGTTTTTTTCACTAATTTTTAAATGTAAAGCCTGTAATCGACCTACTACTATATCTGAATAGGAAATAAATTCAACATTCTGATTTTGGTTTAAAAGAGTACCGACACAATCACTATTACTACTATTTCCGCCTAAGTATATATCATTTCCCCATTCGTGTTTCCATGTATTAACATTTCTCTCAGTAGAGTGTGTCTCCTGCAGAAGACAAATCGAACAAGATTGAGATTTCAGCCATTCAAACACCTGTTTTCGTTTTAGTTTATTCCCAATACCTCGAACGTTTAGTGAACATATCTTGAATATCGTTTTTTTAAAAGAACAGTTAATGATGGATTTGAACAGGGAAAAGCACGCCACATTTTTAAAAAATGACTGGAGATAGAAAGAACTGATTTGTCTGAACAAAAACATTCACTAAAAAGGATTGAGACATAATCAAGGGTCTCCGTACAGTACTTAAAAAATAACTAAATGTGTATAACATACGTAATTGCAATGTTAACATTATGAGATACATATTTTACAATGACAACCATCTACTTATATGTGTTAACATTTCGTATTTAGGGGTAACGGCAAAATGACAAAAAGCAGAAAATATCAAGTAATAGCAGAAAAAAAAACTAAACAAAAAACATAAAATAAGAAAACAATAAAAAACGAGAACAGCTAGTTATTCATATAACACATACTGGTTGCAATAATCCAAATCCGAAATATCCGACTAAGAAGAAGAAGAAGAAGGAAGAAGAAGAAAAAGACGAAGAAGACGAAGAAGAAGAAGAAGAAGGGAACAGAAGAACTTCTGTAATCTTTGCACATTTCTATGCAAACATGAAACTTGAATAATAATTGTGAAGAAAAACAGTGAA
The DNA here is from genome assembly GCA_037043455.1 of Cyrtodaria siliqua. Taxonomy (NCBI): domain Eukaryota; kingdom Metazoa; phylum Mollusca; class Bivalvia; order Adapedonta; family Hiatellidae; genus Cyrtodaria; species Cyrtodaria siliqua. Next base: position 70,683 of record JAWPHD010002965.1, read on the forward strand.
AAATACAAAGCATGTTACATGTACATATTGCATGTGCTCGTAATTTAAAACATAAAACACTAAGTGTGATATAACAGTGAGAACCGACGTCTGCTTTTATTACTTTTTTTTATGTTATATATCATACTAAATTAAGTAAATAACATGTTATGTTAGCATACCATATCCATTACTAATACCACAATTTAACGTTATGTTTTATTGTTGTGGAAAGTTGATAATATGCATTTTTATGTACTTGTTATTATGTTATATACAACATAAAAAAAGCAATCTCATATCATATCACTTTAAAGAATCACGTTCTGACATTATGCTTTGTTATTGTAGAAAAGTGATAATATATGCTTTAGTTTGCAATGCAAAACTAGCTGAATATTATTTCTATAATCTGATTCATTGAACAACCAATATTTTGTTATATCAATTCATAAATTGAGCATACGTGTTTTTCAAACGTATTATAATCAGTGATGGACTACAGCATATCTATTTTCTTTTACCGCGAGATACAACTATGTAGCACTGCACGTGACTTGTTTTGAAGTTACCGTTGGAACGTGTTTATCAGTAGGAATGCCAGCCCTATGGCGTAGGAATATTTATCAAACAAGGTCACGTGATAAAATCGATAACAAAATGACATTATCGGGAAAATTGTCACTGGTCAGATTTCTTCACCTCTTATTTATAAACTGTGATTATAATAAAACACAATCACAGATCGTTGTTAAAGTAATAATATTCACAAACTACATTGGTCGAACATAATTGGTGTACATTTCGTGTAATTCCCATTAATAGTTAAAGGTATTTTTCAAAGGGATGAATTTAGGTTGTTTTAAGGTTTAAATTGCCAAAAATGCGCTTTTAAATCAAAATCGATTTATTTCGTCATTTTAGAAGCGAGAATAAAAACAAATGCATGTACGCGTAGATAAATCTTTCCTCTGTCCATATGCAAATTTTTAATGAAATCGAAGCAAGTACTTTTTTTCCCCCAAAATTAACTAACATGACCAACGGACGCAAAGACGGCATAATGCATATACATTTAAAGACGCGACCGGGTACACAAGAAATGAAATAATTCCATTATTTCAATACATATATTTTACATGTATGTATCCAAGCATTCCAGATTAAATTTCTGATCTATACATGCTATTGGTTTATGCCGGAGTGCTCAGAATAGGTTTTAACAAACCAAATTGTAACGGTACGTCGGGAAAGGAAATGAGGATAGTGAAAATATATGTTGCAGTGCTAATTTTCTGAATCAGAAAAAAATGCACAAAAATGAAGTTTTAACAGCGAGAATGAATTTTTTTCCATGAAAGTGTTCATTGACATGTCTACTATTAAAACCCAAAATTTAAAGTCAATCAGGAAAAAGTACTCTTTTTTTCCCAAAATTAACAAAATATACCGTGTTCGCTAAAAATTAACAAAGTACACCGTGTTCGCTAAAATATGAACAATCGCCTTTCGAAGTTAATGTACACGCGGGATATAAAACCATGAAATTGTGAAATCCTTTTTAAGAGATATATTGATTTCAACATTGTTCTGTATTTAATAAATTATTAGAGTAGAATGTTCACAGTTTTTCTCAAGGACACCATTACGGTAGTATCCCTGCAACCCCGCCCCTCATTCCACCCCCACCACCCTCCATACAGTATTGATTAAGTTGTATATAGCTGCGAATGCGCAGTTTTAATCAAATTCGATTTATTTCATCATTTTAGAAGCGAGAGAAAAAAACAAAAGCATGTACGCGTAAATACATGTTTCCTCTGTAGATATGTAAAATATAAAAAAAATCGGAGGCAAGTACTATTTCCCCCCGAAAATTAACGAAGTACACCCTAATCGTTTAAATACTCCGAATCGACGTTCCAAATCGATATTCGCACGGAATAAAATTGTGGAATTATGAATTCATTTATAAAGATAAATCGATTTCAGCATTGTTCAGTAGTTGTTATATTATTGATGTAGTATGTTCACAGTATTTATGAGAGCAACATTACGGTAGTATCCCTCCAACCCCGTGGGCTTCCCCCCTCCAACCCGTACACACAATACGTTGTGTATTGCTGAGAATGCGCCTTTTATTCAAATCGATTTATTCGTCATTTTAGAAGCGAGCAAAATCTTATAGATACCTCTCTCCTCTGTATATCACAGGTTGAAGGAACGTGTTGCGACTGAAAAAAAAAATTAAAAAAATTGAAAAAAAAAGATTTTGAGAAAAAAAATGTACTGTAGACCAAAAAAAAAAAAAAAAATCAGAAAAAAAAATTCAGATTTTTTCTCAAAATCTTTTTTTGCAATTTTTTTTTCAATTTTTTTTTTCATTCTCAACACGTTCCTTCAACCTGTGCTGTATATATGTAGAATTTCAATAAACGGAGACAAGTACTAATGTACGTGTCCATGTATATTACACTAAATGTTTGATCTATACATGCTTTGGGTTTATGTCAGAGTGGCCAATTTATTTTAACAAACAATGTTGCAACGGTATATCGGAAAATGAAATCATGACGGCGGCAACATACGTATAACTAATATAAGTTTAACAGGCAGAAAGAAGTATATTCTTTTAACTGTTCGTTTAAAACTGAGGGGGCGACTCGAGAAAGCAAGATTGGCATGTGTCCCTTTAACCAAGTAAATAAATGACTGACGAGTAACAAACATGATTATGTGTAGACTCGAAGATTTCATAACATAAACGTGGACATGACATTGTGTCAATGGAGCACTTGCCAGATTTGTGGTGTTGTGAAACACTGTACGCGTGAATCCAAAAAGTGTGGGTCGTTTATATTTATAGGGCATATATAGTTATATATATATATTTATATATATTATTATTTTATATTTATATGGTCCCAGAACGCAGTCATACTCACTACTATAAGGAAAGTAAATACTGAATATACATGTGCGGTGCGTTACGATCTGTAGTATTTGAAAACAGACATATTAAACATTTCCCTGAACATATATAACGATGATAAATACTATATTCATAGAATTATTTTTTTTTGAAAAAAAAATACGTTTGTTTTCAGCAGTTGAAATCTACTATATTCTGCGAATATTGCTACTTTGAAAATTTGAATACGTCTGTTTTCATCAAATAGCATGTTTTGTTTGTTTTAATATATATATTTTTTAATTTATGATTTTAAAAAAAAATGGATGATCGGAATATGTCTTACACACTGTTGAATCCTGTAATTTAACAACAAGTGGTTTGGTTCACAGGCGACAGTATCGGTGAACAAAACCACTTTTTTTACCGGATTCAACATTGTGCAAGAAAATATTCATATGTTATACCATTAATATTATAACATGTGTGTTGTAACATATGCTTATCCTTGGATAGTGGATGTCTGCAGGGAACTTGACCTTTTACCTAAAAATCAAACGATCATCCTCTTTCCACTGTCCACCAATGAAGTTTCATGAAATTTGCTTTAGGTAAGAGGAAAAACTGTGTGGGCAATACTTTTAATTTTCCGGTCATGGTAACGGACCTTTCAACTACTGACTTCAAGATAAACAGGGATTATCATTTCACTAAAGGCAGTCAAAGTATGAAGTTTTATGAAATTAGCTTCAGAGAAAGTAATAAAGAGTTTGTACAAAGTTTCGTCAAAATCCAACAAGTAGCGCAGACAAGATTTGTGACGGACGAACGGAAGGCCAAATCACCTACCACTTTGTGGTGGAAGACATAATTATAAAGACAATATTTTAGTTCATATGTATACTTTATTAAGCAAATAATTGAGCGAACATAAACTTCAGCATTGACTCTGGCCAGTGGTGTACATGGAGTCTTCTTCCACATTCCACATGACGTGCAGACTGAAAGAAAAGAAAGACATAGAATAAAAAGGTAATATAAGTCGAGCAGAGTATTCAATTTGAACCAGGTGTTGCGAGAGGGAGCTAGGGCATGTTTAGGGGAATGGGACAGTTTAAAATTTAATGATTGTTTAACGCCTCATCAACACATTGATTAGGTTATTTCGAGCCGCCCCAAAGAGAGAAGGAAATATACATAGGCATCCAGGAACCCTGCCCTACGCTTACTACCGATTAAATACCTATGGTTCTTTAACGTGCTTGGAGGACAGACTCCGATACACAGGACCACATGGTTTACGTTTCCATCAGACGAACGAGGCTAGCAGGACACATCGAAGTAACCCAGTGGCGCCAGTAAGAATTGAATCCGTGTTCACTGGATTCAAAGCCGATATGCTATAAACGTCCCTTGACCAAGACTGAGTAAATGGCACATCAAGTAAAGGGTCAATACATTATATTGTGTATCATACGAGTATATGATTGAACTGACATGCTTATAGAACCATTTTAATGTATTTTCCACTCACCAGTACAGCAAGAATCTAATATAAGGAAAGTTAAATCTAACAGAGGGTGCAATGTTCTATAAGACATTTTTACTAGAAGGGGAATAAAATACAAGCCTTGCCAAAATTCTAAAATTGTTAAATTTTACACGTTTTGTTCATAGGATATTTTACTTTAATGACTTAGTAAGGTCATTTTACATGGGGAGAAAACATTAATATACAACTATTTATTTTCTCTCTCAAAACCTGGTGATGCCGCTAGTTTTAGAAATAAAACATGATTAAATAGGGCAGTTGAGAAGACACTTTTGTAGATGTGTGGTCTGATCTGATGTGAAAATGTGTAAACCAGACACAAGATTCGAAATTTGCTCTGTGTCCCTTTAATAAATTGGTGACCCATCACATAGACCAATTAGTTGATGTTAAAGGGATACACGGCAATCTTGAAGTATTTATCAAGCTTTAACATTAGCATCTCCATTTATTAACCTGGTAACATTTTAAATTTAAACCTGCTTGCATTAAAAGTTAAATAAAAGTGTTTCATTTTGTCTTCGTTATTCTATCAAATACTTTACTATATTATAGGTGTACTATTATCAACAGTCAGTAATGTGTAAAACAATTTCTTCTCAAATATTCTAATAAATAATATTAATGATGCACAAATGCAAACTATGCAGAAAAATTAACCGAACTCCAGAAGTTTTAAACAAATAAAGACTGCTTAGTGTCCCTTAAATACAACTTGTTTTCGCATGTATCCAGTACATGTAGTTTACACGAGCTCATATGACAATCACGCTGCATTATCACTGAAAACATGTTTTACTCTAACTTTGAACAGCACCGTGCAAGCATTAACACAAGCTCCATTTAAATAACTACACAAGTGCAAACAATTTTTAAAAAGGCTCTTACCTCCATATGATCCAATGGCATTTAATACGGCTTGACATTCTGAAGTCGTCAGTATCAATTCACTTAGAGATGCTCAAGGGCACGATTCACATTTGAGGCCTCTCTGAAAACAACATCAATCCAATGTCAATGATCAAACAGACATAGTTTATCCTTTGTTTTACATAATGTAACATATTTAAAAAAGAAAAGATAAAATAACTAAATTGAATAAAGCACGAATACTACTTGTGCTCAATAACACGGTTAATGTAATAAAAACATCTCTCATCATTCATTATACATGTAAAATATAATGTAGCCCAACTGGAGATCCATTAAAAAGATTGTCCCACTTACACAGCATATGGAATAGTCATTTCTTTTGAGACACACTGGAGGCAAGCGTAGTAGCTCCACCTCCTTAAAGGCTTTTAAGTGAAATGTACTTTCTCGAAATTGCGTTGTTTTCAACAGAAAGTATGTAATAAATGTAAATAAATGTAAATTCAAAATCACTTCCTTGCCTCAAAACTTTACTGTGCATAAATATGAATCTGACCGATTTCAGTCAAATGTCTATGGAAGATTACATTGTTTCAATGGTAGTTGTATCGGGTTATGTATTCACGAATGTGCGAGAAAATGGGGATAACATAACGATATAGAGACAACGCTAACAATTTACATTCATGCATCTGAGGGGTGGGGGTGGAGGGGGTTTCTAGTTTTCTTACCCCCTCCTTGTTTTCGGTTTGCAAGCTCCATCTACCCCCACACCCCCATCTACCGTACCTGGGTTGGGGCGGGGTGCGGGGGCCATTGATAGCATTTCTACTAGCAATTGTTTTATTCCACGAAACGAAACGTTCTACAGTTTACAGTACATCCAGTTACTGGAAAGATCGGAGTACACGAAAAACACTTATAGTGAGTATGAACTTTCTATTATACAGTATACACCACTTTTTAGGCACTGTATTTTGCCAATGTCTAAATATGCACGATCTAAAAGTGGTGTGTACTGTTTTATTAAAACAAACAAATTTTAATGACAAAACAAATACCTTGATCATGGACCTCCAGCAGCAGACAGTAATCCCAAATCCAACTTGCAACAACATGTCAATTTCACGTGTCAAGTTATGTCACGGTGACCTGTCAGTCACCAACACTGCATCGTGTTGACACATAATGGGACGTTATTTCGTCCGGTAAGGTATTAGTTTTTACATAGTCTACGGTATGAAACACTGTACGCGTGTTGTTAGACTCCATAGGTACCCGTAGTGCTCGCCGACGTAGCGCGCCCAATTTCGGGTGTATAAAAATGGCGTCTGTTTTAATTGAAAATTCGTAAAATTGTCCGTAAAAAATGGTTATTTTCTGTTGTAAAAACTCAAGTAGATAATTTTATGTTAATTTTCATAAACAGGTATCAAAAGAAAGTTATTTTTGTGGATTCGTTCCTTATGGCCAAGCAAGGTCAATCCAGTGCTGAAATTCTTCAAACAGAAGCACAAGCTTATTTCCCATTTTGTTTATATAAGTTAGCCGTCCATTATCCGACTAAGCTTTTTCGATTTCATCAGGGAGTTTTTTTCGAAGGCAACCTAGAACTATCTGGTTGATGTAAGTTAGGTCCTCGTTGACGTAAATGCCGCTTCCTTTAAAGACGTTTTTTTCTCTGATGATGTAGTCTCTCGTCATGCGTGATACGAACTTCACAATTATCTGCCGCGTTCCATTTTTGGATTTACTCAATCTGTGTGCGACATCGATGTCCTTCTTTTGCAGGTTAAGGCCTTCTATTTTGCTGTTTAGCGTTTTTATAACTATTTCTGTAGTGTTTTCGGCGCTTTCATTTCCTAAAGAGCATTATTCTTGATTAAACATAACAGTCGCTGTGTTTAACGATCGGGCGTTATCAGTTTTTACAGCTATGGAATACATTATTTAAACCCAATAGTTAATGTGATAAAATGGTTTGCTTATTTTTCAGTTTTAAATAAAAACAGCGTTTTATCGATAAATTGGTTGTTGTTAGTTACAATAAGTTAATGGTTACGACGCCTTTGTTTTTTAAAAACGTTTTTCAGTAAATCTCAAAACACTAATTCGCAAACTAAATAAAACCTAACTTGTCACCACAATTGGATTGAACGTCTTGGAAGACATTTTTTGATAAACTTTGTTTAATCATACCATGTATTTTGTAGAATGTGTTTAAGCCATCATCAACAACTTAAAAAAATAAATGTCTTTCTACGGGAAATACTTTATTTATTATGGAGTACTCTTTATATAATCCAGTAAAACGACGATAAAAATGAGCTTCAAAAAGAGGCCGAAAAGTCAGTATGAAGAAACACGACGTACTATATATTCTTATATATAAAATAAAACGGTTGACCAAAAGTCGATTTCGGATATATGTAATAACTCACAGCTGAATAATAGCCAGACAAACGCATTATCAATACATTCCATACCAGCTAATGACACTACACAAGATAAGACGTGCAGTTGGCAGACGTTGTCTATCATTGTGATTGTACAAACATAATTTAGCTCAGTTACATGCATGCTATCAAGACCATTACTAGTTTAGATACCATGTATTGCTCATCTAAAAAGACAGATTAAACTGATCTCCCGTTGGTAATGTAGAGGGACGAATCCCAACAGGGGACTAGTACCATAAATAGAAAAGTAAGGTTTTACGCAAGCGTAAAATAGCTGCCGGGAGACGAAAGGATAACATAACAATAGATTAAGTCACGGGTGTTAAAACAATATTGAAACAAGAGGCCCAAGAGTGCCTGTGGACGCTCTACTGGCTAACATGGCTCTTATAACATGAATAGTGACTGCCATTAATGTTTTTTTGAAAGTTTCGGGCAAAAACAGCTTTTTGACTAAATCAAGGGCCATAACTAAAGAATCTGGTAAAGTTTGGTAAAAAAAATGAAGGCCCTACCGTAATAACGAGGCAAAATATAGCATTTTTAACTAAATCAAGAGCCATAACTCCTCTGTTACTGGTCCGACTGGTCCAACATAGAGCTAAAAAAATAAAATAATAATAATTTAAAAAAAAATAATAATAAATAAAATAAAAAAATTAATAATAATAAAAAGATCGAATGCAAAATTAAGGCCCTATCGTATGACGAGGCAAATTATAGCATTTTTAACAAAATCAAGGGCCATAACTGCGTTGTTAATGGATCGATCTGGCTGGTTTTCAAACTTGACCGAGCTTTCATTGAAATTAACAATCTGATAAAGTTTGATAAATATCGGATGACAAAAGAAGGCCCTATCGTCTTAACGAGGCAATATATAGCATTTTGAAATAAATCAAGGGCCATAACTCCGCTGTTACTGGTCCGATATGAATGGTTTTCGAACTTATCCGAGCTGTCATTGATATTAACAATCTGATAAAGTTTGGTAAAGATCGGATGAACAATGAAGCCCCTATCGTCTTAACGAGGCAAAATATAGCATTTTTAACTAAATCAAGGGCCATAACTCCGCTGTTACTAGTTTGATATGGCTGGTTTTCGAACTTGTCCGAGCTTTCATTGATATTAAAAATGTGGTAAAGCTTGGTAAAGATAGGATGAAAAATGAAGGCCCTATCGTCTTAACAAGGCAAAATAAAGCATTTTGAACTAAATCAAGGGCCATAACTCCGCTGTTACTGGTCCGATATAAATGGTTTACAAACTTAATCGAGCTTTCATTGATATAAATAATCTGATAAGGTTTCGTAAAGATCGGATGAACAATGAAGCCCCTATCGTCTTAACAAGGCAAAATATAGCATTTTTAACTAAATCAAGGGCCATAACTCCGCTATTACTGGTCCGATATGGCTGGTTTTCAAACTTGTTTGAGCTTTTAATAACATTAACAATCTGCTAAAGTTTGGTAAATATCGGATGAACAATGAAACCCCTATCGTCTAAACGAGGCAAAATATAGCATTTTTAACTAAATCAAGGGCCATAACTCCGTTGTTACTCTTCCGATATGGCTGGTGTTCGAACTTGTCCGAGCTTTTATTGATATTAACAATGTGGTAAAGATTGGTAAAGATAGGATGAAAAATGAAGGCCCTATCGTCTTAACGAGGCAAAATATAGCAATATAGCATTTTTAACTAAATCAAGGACCATAACTCCGCTGTTACTAGTCCAATCTGGCTGGTTTTCGCACTTGTCCGAACTTTCATTAATATAAACAATCTGATAAAGTTTGGTAAAGATAGGTTGAAAAATGAAGGCCCTATCGTCTTAACGAGGCAAAATATAGCAATATAGCATTTTTAACTAAATCAAGGGCCATAACTCCGCTGTTACTAGTCCGATCTGACTGGTTTTCAAGCTTTTTCGAGCTTTCATTGATATTAACAACCTGTTAATGTTTGGTAAAGATCAGATGAAAAATGAAGGCCCTATAGTCTTAACGAGACAAAAGTTAACGACAGACGACGGACGGACGACAGACGACGGACGGACGGACGACGGACAACTCGCCATCCCATAAGCTCTGCTGGCCCTTGGCCAGTAGAGCTAAAAACTAAATGTTGTCACGGAGACATAAACACGCCACGACCGTTTTTTCTTACATTCTTCCCGATGTTTACCATCAGGTCTTCCTACCAAGCATTTTGAATCAATGTGGGCGACCTCGCTTTTTCCTGTTCAAATACCTTATTTATATGATTATATGTGTTGTAATTCACCCTTCTAATACGACGTGCTAGAAGTAAACATCAGCACAAAAATACAATTTTGGCATTACGTGATGTCCTTTGACCCAACAAAGTATCTGGCAAAGTTTCAGAAAAATTCGATCAGAGGTTGTTGAGATATAGTTGATTTAAAATGCGGACGCAGCCGCCGCCGCCGGAAAAGTGACTGCTATGTCTCGCTACTCACTAGTTAAAATAGCGTAAATGAGTCTCCATGCCCCTTCCATAGTAAAGTTAGAATGTTGACAACCTGTTAAAAACTCAAACCTGATTAGAATTCTGGGAAACTTACTTTAGCATGTAAAAAATAAACATGTCTGCTATTAAACATCAACAAGGAAATAGGGAGTTTCATACCTTTTAAGAAACATTTTTTTTGCTGTATATTAACACCGGATCAAAGCTCAAAGCTATTTTACCCTTTGCAATTTCGTACCCTGTCTACTTTCACTTCTGAAATTTATATCAAAAACTGTCAAAAACATGATGAGGTCCCTTTTCCAATATCAGCAACATGTCCAGAATACAGTTACAGCCAAAAGATAACAGGAAATTGCACTAAAAAGGTTTTTAAAGAAACAAATATCAGCACTCTTTAATACAGAACTACTTCCGACTGCACCAGGCGAGCACATCCGGCTGATTTAGTGTAATTAAACCACTATCGTGGGCGACACAGAAAGCCAATACTACAGAAATTTGAGCCATCCCGAAGATAATTTGCATATGACGGTGAACATGGAACCTTCAATGGGGTATTTTCACACTATTCCATGGCCAGCAGCGTATGGTCCGAGTTTCTAACAAAACGCGTTGCCCTAAACAAGAAAATAATGGGCGGAAAAAAAAAAGGAATTTAGATGGGATCAGAGGTTATGAAGCCTGCGTATCACAGGTAACAGACAAAAAACTAAATTAAAAACTAGGCAACATATCCTAAGGGTGATTAATCAATACTCAAAATCTTTAGCCTGGAATAGTAACCTATTCGAAATTCAAGTAAGAAACCAAAAGTATTTGAGAATGTACCACCGACATCTGGAAGTATAACTGCTGTTCGTATATTATATATATATTATATCAAAAAGAATTGCTTCATTAATGTTTTAAACTACATAGATGTAAACAAGTAGTACATGTGTTACGCATTTTCGCATTTCTTTTATTAAACAACATGGTATATTCGAATACGAATATACTCGACACTATCTTAAAGTAGCTATTCCGCCAAAAACAGCCAAATTTTACAACAAATGTGCACCGTTTCTAAACCTACTGACGAGGTGTATATAATATATATAACTTACATAGTTTAAGAATCTAAACGCTGTAGACACAATATAAACGGTTTTAAACAGCCAGGCCAAACCCCAACATTTGAGGAACGTCGAATTAAGAGTTACCAACTCATTATTCATTTTATTCATATTAAATCACCGGTATTTTAAGAATCCGTGAATAAAACCGTTACTTTTAATCGGCACATATACATTATTATATGACCTGAACACCTGTAAAGAGTTTTGATAAATGTGTAATGTAAGTTTGCCGTTGTTTGGCGGTTATTTTCTTTAAATGTCACTACCATTCCTGTACTGTGTAACGTGTGTAACGTTTTTACTGGTCTGAGATCTAGTTTAAGGAATTAATTTTTGGAAATGTATCTACTTGGTTAAATAAAGTTAACCCAGATTCATATAAAATGTCTGGGTGTTATCCGGGATCTGAATTAGCCATTTACTTTTCATCGTAGGTTCGTTTCCTTTTGGAGGCATGTCTGATGGAAAACGTCATACTTAATCGCATTGAGGTTGATGTCTCAATATAACCTACCATAATGGCTTCGCGGGATGTTAAATGCCATTTCATTTATTCATTCATTGTCATCGTCATCAAATTGTATTAACCTTTACAAGGCTTTCTCAATTTTTTAATTTCACTGGTAAGCTAAGTAAACCTCATTTGAGAAAGAGGTCTTAAAATGTCTATACATAAATAAACGGGACGTAAATGTTAGATAACATTTGACAACTTTAGGGTTCAGTAATTCTGGCTTAATCACGGGGTTGGTTACAATATTATGTTTCTAAAAACTTTGAAACAGACGTTAACGAATCATTTCTTTTGAAACCGGAATGCAAAAATAAAAAAATCAAGCAGAGCACTTTTTTATGAACGCGTATCAAATTTTCAGTTTCATAATATCTCAATATCATTAAAAACAGAAATATTCGCACTGCGCTTTCAAAACTAAGATTATCATCTCACAGGTTATGAATAGAAGTAGGTAGATGTGCAAGACCACAGAAAAAGGAAATCCAGGAATATATATGTATTTTGGGGTTTCTGGCTCAAAGCTCTCGCTTTGCTCGAGTTTGATCCAGAAACAACCAAAATACATATATATAAGTAAATCACCATTTTATGGTGATTTACTTGATTTATTAAAACTTTTTTAAAATAGGGGTAGTGAAGATTGCAAGTTTAATTTTTTTTTTATAGTTATCAAAATATAATTTAAACCTCAATACGTCTAAATCGGAGACACTCAGCGTTGTACGACTTTAACCTCCAATAATCGTTCTTTTTTCTAATTGAAGCTGCACCGCAACCAACACACACTTGATATTTTGCATAAGTGCCTTTTTTACATATTTGACACGGTAATGCATGACTTGTTTTTAATCTATATTTATGCAAACTGCAATAATTAGAATCTTTTGTAGGCTTATTTGTACATGGATTATGTGATCCAATTTTAAGAAATTTACAAACATTGATTTCCATTGTCTATTTTGTATATAATTATTTTTATATTAAATAAAAAAAAAATTAAATATATAACAAATAAAGGAAATGGAAAAAAACGAAGAGACTATAAGAAATTTAATACGCCTGTTTGATAGAGGAGTGATAAGCAAAGAAACAATAGAACATAGTCTTATGGCTATTCAACCACCCGAGACATTGAAAAGAAAACCAATCCCAGCTCCACGAGTTGTAAAACCAATCCCAACCCCTCGTACTACAATCAAACCCCGTGAAACTCCAAAGGAAGTTCCAAAGGAAACTCTAAAGAGGTTAAATCTCAAACATTAGAAAATTTACTTAAGAGACGACGTGCTAACAAGAGGCCCAAGAGGGCCTGTGGACGCTCTACTGCCTCAAGATAAAGTTTATGTATAAGGGGCCATAAGTATTTCAAAAATCATTCAACCAGAACATGGCAACGACAGGTGCAACTAGGCTTAGTACTGATCATCCTCGCCAAGATTCGCTGAAATCTGGCAAAGAGTTCAGAAGAGACTAATCTGGACAAAGTTTGTGTATTAAAACATTTAAAGGGTCACAACTCTGCCAAAAATCATTCAACCGAAATATGGCGATGATATGCACAACTAGGCTTTATACTGATCATCCTTGTCAAGTGTCGTCTGTATCCAGCCAGGGGTTCAGGAGAACTAGCCCAGAAAAAAAGTGTGGTATCAAAATCCTTTAAAGGGCCATAACTCTGCCAAATATCTGTAAACCGAAACGTGACGATGACATGCACAACTAGGCTTGGTGCTGATCATCCCTGCAAATTTTCATTGAAATCTGGCGAGGGGTTCAGGAGAAGTAGATCAGAACAAAGTTTGTGTATTAAAAACTTTAAAGGGCCATAACTCCGCCAAAAATCATTCAACCGGAACACGGCGATGATTTGCACAACTAGACATAGAATTGATCATCCCTAAAAAGTTTCGTTTAATCAAGCCAGGGGTTCAAGAGAACTAGTCAGAACAAAGTTTGTGTATTAAAACCTTTAAAGGGCTAAATCTCCACCAAAATCATTCAACTGGAACACGGTGACTATGTACAACTAGGCTTGGTACTGATCATCCCTGCAAAGTTTCAATGAAATCCGGCCAAATGAAGGCCCTTTCGTCTTAATCAGGCCAAGATATAGCATATTTCAGAAAATCAAGGGCCATGACTCCGATGTAAATGGTCCAATCTGGATGTTTTTCAAACTTGTCCAAGCTTTCATTGATATTAACAATCTGGTAAAGTTTCTTAAAGATCGGACAAAAGATGAAGGCCTTATCGTCTTAACGAGGCAAAATATAGGATTTTTTACTAAATCAAGGACCATAACTCCACTGTTACTGGTCCGATCTGGCTGGTTTTCGAACTTGACCGAGCTGTCATTGATATTAGCAATCTGGTAAAGTTTCATAAAGATCGCATGAAAAATGAAGGCCCTATCGTCTTAACGAGGCAAAGTATAGCATTTTTAACTAAATCAAGGGCCATAACTCATCTGTTACTGGTCCGATCTGGCTGATTTTCTAAATTGCCTGAGCTGTCATTGATATAAACAATCAGGTAAAGTTTTGTAAAGATCAGATGAAAGATGAATGCCCTATCGAATTAACGAGGCAAAATATAGCAATTTCAAACTAAATCAAGGGCCATAACTCATCTGTTACTGGTCCAATCTGGCTGTTTTTCGAAACTGTCTGAGCTGTCATTGATATAAACAATCAGGTAAAATTTTATAAAGATCAGATGAAACTTGAAGGCCCTATTGAATTAACGAGGCAAAATATAGCATTTTTAACTAAATCAAGGGCCATAACTCCGCTGTAACTGGTCCGATCTGGCTGATCTTCGAAATGTCCAAGCTTTCATTTATATAAACAATCTGGTAAAGTTTGGTAAAGATCGAATAAAAGATAAAGGCCCTATCGTCTTAACGAGGCAAAATATAGCATTTTTAACTAAATCAAGGGCCATAACTCCGCTGTTAATAGCCACGGCCTGCTAGTTTTCGAACTTGTCCTAGCTCTCAATTATATAAACAATCTGGTAAAGTTTGGTAAAGATTTGATGAAAGATGAAGGCCCTATCATCTTAATGAGGCCAAATATAGCAATTTTAACTAAATCAAGGGCGATAACTCCGCTGTTAATGGTCCGGTCTAGCTGGTTTTCAAACTTCTCCGAGCTTTCATTGATATTAACAATCTGTGCAAGTTTGGTAAAGATCAAATAATAAATGAAGGTGCTAGAGTGTTCACAAGGCTTAATATGGCATTTTTCAGCAAAACAAGGGCCCTAACTCCGTTGAAATTATTTCGATCTTGCCGGTTTTCGAACTTGTTCAAGCTTTTATTGATATAAAGACACTGGCAAAGTAAAGTAAAGATCCGATTAATATTGAAGGCCCTAGAGTGTTCACAAGGCAGAAAATAGCATTTATCAGAAAAAACAAGGGCCATAACTCCGGTGTTACTGATCTGATTTAGCTGGTTTTCGAACTTGTTTGAGCTTTCATTGATATTAACAATCTGTGGAAGTTTGGTAAAGATCAAATAATAAATGAAGGTGCTAGAGTGTTCACAAGGCAGAAAATGCCATTTTTCAGAAAAACAAGGGCCTTAACTCCGGTGTTACTGACCCAATTCAGCCGATTTTTGAACTTGTTCAACCTATAATTGGTATTAACAATCTGTGCAAGTTTGGTAACGATCAAATAATAAATGAAGGTGCTAGAGCGTTCACAAGGCAGAAAACAGCAATTTTCAGAAAATTCAAGGGCCATAACTCCGGTGTTACTGATCCGATTTGGCTGGTTTTCGAACTTGTTCGAGACTTTATTGATATTAACAATCTGTGCAAGTTTGGTAAAGATCAAATTATAAATGAAGGTGCTAGAGTGTTCACAAGGCTTAATATGGCATTTTTCAGCAAAACAAGGGCCATAACTCCGGTGAAATTATTCCGATCTAGCTCGTGTTCGAACTTGTCCAAGCTTTCATTGATATTAACAACCTGTTAAAGATTGGTAAAGATCGGATGAAAAATGAAGGCCCTATGGTGGTAACAAGACAAAAGTTAACGACGGACGACGGACGACGGACGGACGGACGGACGGACGACGGACAACTCGTCATCCCATAAGCTCTGCTGGCCTTCGGCCAGTAGAGCTAAAAAACAACGTAAACGAGAAAAGCAGAAATATGATAAATTACAAGAAAATGTTATAAATGAACAAAAGCAGAAATATGTCAAATTACAAGAAAATGTTATAAATGAACTAAAACAAGTTTTTCAAGATAGAAAATTAAAACTGGTTGACAAACCAATGTGTGGCTATTTCAAAGCATACGAGATATCTGCCGAGAAATACAAAGACCCTCAAAAACTATTGCGTGATAAAAAATCCATTATCACAAAACAAATAAGCAAAGAGCTGACAAAGATGAATGGATTAAAGTTTCAATTAGGTCTCACTGTAAATCTATTTAAAGACGATGGTGCTACCAACAAATACACCACAGCAGTATTACACAGCGAACAAAATGCAATCTTAAACTCTGAAAAAATAAATGAGTCTTACGATAAATCATCTGCAAATATACAAGAGAGCCTTGAAATATTTACAACACAGCATCAGGATTGGAGATTGATCACTGTGTTACGTTTTACTTAAATATTGCAAAGTACGAGCCGTTAAAAGATTCTTCATATATTCCTTTGCCTAAAGCAGTAGCTGATAAGAAGGCAATTATCAATGTAAAAAACGACGATTATCAGTGTTTGTTTCATGCAATAAATTCAGCTTTAAATCCAGCTAAAAAGAATTCTGATAGATTATCAAAGTATCCTAGTACAGAGTTCTTAAAGAAAGAGGGTATTGACTTTCCCACTCCAATTTCTCAAATTTCCATAGTAGAGAAACAAAACAACCTTGCTATCAACGTTTATGGATATATAATAACAGGAAAAAATAAAAAGGTATCTGTTTTTCCATATAAAATATCAGAACAACCAAAAGATATTGAACGAATTAATTTGATCTTAATATCTGAAGACACTGAGGTTGAATCAGAGAACGAAGACGATCCAAATAATGAAGAAGGAATTATAGATGACAACTATAACCCTGATGATTATTCCAAAGAACCAAAAAAATTAACAACAAAATATCACTATTGCTGGATTAAAAATCTGAATAGACTACTCTGGGACCAAAACAAACACCATGGTCAAACTTACTTCTGCGATCGTTGCATTCACGGCTATTCTGGAAAAGGACTACTTACCAAACACAAAGAAGACTGTGATGGTATCAACAAAAATTCTTGCAGAATAGAAATGCCGCAAGAAGGTAAAAATACTGTAAAATTTAAAAATCATCAAAATCAGATGCCTGTGCCTTTTGCAATATATGCTGATTTTGAGTGTATAATCAAACCGCAATCAATCAAATTTGAAAAGAAATCTGAAATCACAAATGTACACGAAGCTTGTGGTTTTGGATACCAGGTTGTCAGATATGATGGCAAAGCTGAAGAACCTGTTAGTTACAGAGGTGAAGATGTTGAAAAGTTTTTAAATCACTTAGAATGTGAGAAGAGCAACATTAATAATATATTTGCTCACCCAAAACCATTAATCATGACGCAGCAAAATGAGGAAGATCATGAAAAAGCAACACACTGCTGGATATGCGATAATGAAATAGGTAGGAAATGTGGCAAAAACTGTAAAGTAAGAGACCACTGTCATTTTACAGGTGAATATAGAGGTGCAGCACATAAAAACTGCAACCTAAATCTGAAAAATAAAACCAAACAAAACACATATACCTGTTATATTTCACAACCTCAAAGGATATGATATTCATCTTATAATGCAAAAAATACATAAAATGTCAGGTAATATTACATGCATTCCAAACAACGCTGAAAAGTATATTTCATTTAGTGCCGGACAACTTAGATTTTTGGATAGCTTTCAGTTTATGGCTTCGTCTTTAGAAAAATTGGTTGATGCAACAGGCACATCTGATTTTGAAATTACCAAAAATCAGTTTAGACAAACAAATTTACCTTTGCGGAAAGGTATTTACCCGCATGAATATATGGACAGTGTGGAAAGATTTAAGGAAACGAAATTACCACCTATAGAAAAGTTTTACAGTTCAAGTAAAAGTATAAAGCGCAAAGATTACAAAGAGTATGAATATGCTCAAAAACTATGGAAAGAGTTTAACTGTAAAACTCTTGAAGACTATCATAATTTATATCTAAAGCCTGAACTTTTACGAAAAGGTGTTTATCCATACGAATATATGGTCAGTATGGAAAGATTCAACGAAACGCAATTACCGCCTATAGAAAAGTTTTACAGTAGTCTCTCAGATGAAAGTATAAGTCCCAAAGATTACGAATACGCTCAAAAAATATGGGAAGAGTTTAACTGTAAAACTCTTGGAGACTATCATGATTTATATCTAAAAACTGATGTAACTCTGTTAGCAGATGTGTTACAAACTTTTAGAAAAACATGTATGAATGCATATAAACTTGATGCTTTACAATACTATACAGCACCTGGATTATCTTGGGATGCTTTACTTAAACATTCAAAAATAGAATTAGAACTTTTGACAGACATTGACGTGCACTTATTTATGGAAAAAGGTATGCGTGGTGGAATTAGTATGGTATCAAAACGATATGCCAAAGTAAACAATTTACATGTAATTAATGTATTATGATGCAAATAATCTTTATGGGTGGGCAATGAGTCAGCCGCTTCCATGTTCTGGCTTTAAGTGGGTGGAAACGTTGCCAGAGCCAAAAGAAGGAAAAGGATATTTTGCAGAAGTTGATTTGAAATATCCTAAAGAACTCCATGAATCTCATAATGACTATCCACTTGCACCGGAAAGATTAGCAGTGAAAAAAGAATGGTTGTCTGAATACCAGACAGATCTGTTAGAAAATAATAGCATGATAAATACAGAACAACTAGTCCCCAATTTTATGGACAAAGAAAAATATGTGACACATCACAAAAACCTGGAACTGTATTTATCTTTGGGCATGAAACTAAAGAAAATACACAGAGTATTAGAATTCAATGAAGAACCATGGATGGCATCATACATAAACCTAAACACAAAACTTAGGAAAAAAGCTAAATCAAAATTTGAAACAGATTTTTACAAACTTATGAACAACTCTGTGTTTGGCAAAACAATGGAAAATCTACGCAAGCGGACTGATATAAAACTAGTCAGAACTGACGGCTCTGAAAATGAAAAGATAAGAAAAATAATAGCCAAACCCAACTTTAACAGGCGTATAAAATTTTCAGATGAATTGTCAGCAATACATGTAAACAAAACGAAATTAACATTAACATTAAACAAACCAATTTATGTTGGAATGTCAGTATTGGATTTATCAAAGTACATGATGTATGACTGGTACTATAATACCCTAAAGAAAAGGTACGGAGATGACTGTACGTTATTATACACAGACACTGACAGCTTGCTGGTAGAAATCAAAACAAAAGATGCGTACAAAGACATGGTTGAAATGAAAGATGAGTATGATCTAAGTAATTATCCTGAAAATCACCCAATGCGTGATGATACAAACAATAAAGTATTGGGTAAAATGAAAGACGAATGTGCTGGTGTTGCTATAGCTGAGTATGTTGGATTAAGACCCAAACTATATTCTATTTTGAGAGCGGATGAGCAGATTATTAAGAAAGCAAAGGGTGTAAAAGAATATGTAGTCAAAAAACACATAAACTTTGAAAACTACAAGGATGCATTGTTTGGCAAGAAAAAATACACCCATGATATGAATATGATACACGCGATGAAGCATCAAATATTCGGCATAACAACAAACAAAGCAACACTGTCACCATTTTACACTAAAAGATACATTCGAGAAGATGGAATTACAACTGATGCATATGGTTTCCATCAGTTGTAATTCCATCTTCTCGAATTGTATCTTCTTAGTGTACAATGGTGACAGTAGTTTCTATCTGTTTGCTTGTTATGTCAGAATATTAGACTGCTTTCATCGCGTGTATCATATTCATATCATGGTGTATCTTTTTCTTAGCCCAACATTGCATCCTTGTCGTTTCTCACCGTTCTATGTCTTCCCGTTTGACTACATATTCTTACACTTTGCATTCATACAGATAGGATCACCTTTTAATATTTTTGTTTCAACAGGAGGAGGCTTTTTTGTTTCCGCATTTATGGCTTTAACAACTTCTGGTAATCTCTTTACCCATTCTCTATTACGTTTTTGCGAATCTATTTCCTTAGCATACTGATAGCCAAACAATCTTTCAGCTAATATTCTGTTAAATCTTTCCACTAAAGCTTGGTCTCTGTGTATTTCTGTTCTGCCTCGTCTGATATTTACTTTGTGTTTTGCCATCAACTGTGATACTGCACCCATAAATTCTCTGCCTGGATCCACTTGTAATAACTTTGGATATTTCAAATGCCGACTGTATATTTTTTCAAATGCTTTAGCAACTTCTTTACTATCCTTGGAAGTTAGTGGCTCTGCTCTTTTGTATCTACTTGCAATATCAACCACAGTTAACGCATATGTATAAGTCTTGCGTCCACGACCAAAGCCAAAAGTATCATGCGGTAAAAATAACAAATCAGCTTGGTGCACTCCATTCTTAGCGGAAACATCAAACCTGGGTCTAACTATTTTCTTTGGCGCAGGTAAATAAATCTGCCACACAGCTTGTTTCTTTAAAAATTCTAATGCCTTTTTTTTTACTGACACCAGCCTCTTTTGCCAATTTTTTAACTGCTGAGTAACCTTTCCAAAATCCTTTTGGGCTGTAATAAATCTTTACCATTTTTTTCTACTAAAGATTAAACTTTATATAACTATACAAAAATGGATATCACAACTGCACAATTCGATGAACTGCTCGAAGAGCAATATCAAAATAGCACAAAGAAATGGACAGACTTGGAACTAAATAAAATATACACTATTACAGATACAAAAATAGTAGATATTGAATATGGTCCATCCATGGTATTGACATTATTAGACAATGGTGAAGTATGGGCGCCTGATCATCTCAAAAATAAATTAGAGAAGAGTGCCAAACCACCATATTATATGCGACCACTTGGATTGAAACCATGTAAAAACAACAACAAAAATAGGTATCACGCATATGACTTAGTCTTTCCAAAGGTTATTTCAAAGTAAACATACTTAATCATTCCAAATCCAAAGAAATCCAAAGTAATTATAGTTTTAAACTAATTTTTTTATGAACTCAATTTATACGCCACAAATCCAGTTGCAGCCATGCCCACCACAATAAACGTATTTTTTCTATTCTGTTGATCCGGAGATGGTGTATAAAAATCACTCAACTTAGGCTCCGGTTCCAAAAGCAAATGTTTACCAGTTGTATAATTATACTGTTTCATAGCTTGGTCCACATCATCAAAAGTCTGCTCTGCATGATGCTCTTTTTGCAGTTACTTATTAATAAAATCTAACCTCTCTGTTCTTTTTTTATTCCACTCCGCTTGTGCTGCTTCCAATTGTTCCACTGCTTTGTCATGCCTTTGTCTTTCCTCATCTGAATGACTTCCCATTTTTGAAAAGAAATAATTTGAACCGCTAAACGCCAATGCATTTGTTAATGCGCCACCTATCATCATTGCTACTGCACTTGCCATTTTTTTATATATATTTTTTTTAAATTATTTCATAATATCCGCAGGAATAATACCTTGCTTAATCAGCATATCCTTTGTAGCCATTGCTAACATTATATCCACAGACAGCATCCCAACATCTACCATATTAAAATCCACTTTAGGGGCTGGTCTTTTTAGTAGTTTTTTGCCAATCTCAGAATATCCAACAGTTAGAAGTGTTTCCACTCCAGCGTGATACATCATATTTACAATTTGTTTTCCGTCAATACTTGCTGTCATTTTTTTTATATTATTTTTTATATTATTTTTTTAAATAAATTATTCAAAACAATCAAACGGGTCTTTTGGTGCAACACGAACAGCAACAGGTTGCACAGGTTGCGTAGCAGATTTTTTGTTATAAGTATACATACCCAACCCAGCAATGCCTACTAATAAAACCAGACACGGTGAAATATAATTTTTGTATACGTTTATTTTGATTTCTGGTTCCTCTTCATCTATTGTTATTTTTGTTATTTTATTTTCATCTTGCTTTGCAGCATCTTGATTTGCATCCTGTGCATCCTGAAGCAAACGCTTTGCCTTTCTTGCCGCTGCTCTTGTTTTTCCAGCTTCTATTCTTTTTGGATTTTTTACTTTTTGTGCAGGTATAACTTCACTCTCTTGGTTCTCCATTTATATTATCTATATTTTTATTTTTATTAAAATCAATATGTCTAACAGTTGTCAGTATTGCTGTAAATGGTGCTAAGCACATTCCATACCTGTAATACAACTCACAACAAGCGCTTGTCAAAGCATGATTAATAAATGGGTCTTCCTCCAAATCTGCTTTGGTGGATTGGTTACATTAAAATATTTTGATACTCCCATCACATACAAGTAAATAAAAGAATTGCCTAAAGTCTTGGTCATGCTTGCCCCAAGCCGTGCTTCATATCTGCAGTAAAGTTTGCTAATTTCATCTGGGGGCATGCTATCTATATTTGTGAGTTGTATGTCTTTACCCAAATATTGACGGCTACCGCCGCCAGCCACTATGGATGATAATCTTTCTTTTTTTGTTTCTTGTTGCTTTGATTCATCACGTTCTGTGAAACCTTTCGATATATCTTGTAATAGTTCTTCCGCATTCATTTTTATATTAATAATTTTATTTTTTATCTTGAAATAAACATAAAACATAAAACAACCAGCTGCGATATTTATGCTACTAGTTATGGTTAGTATTGTTAATAGCATTGTTATTAACATTGCTATTTTTTTTATTAGCATTGTTAATTTGCTGCAAGCATTGCTATTAACATTGCTACTTTGCTATGAGCAATGCTACTTTGCTATGAGCAATGCTATAAGCATTACTATATTTTCTGATATTTTCATTATATTTTCATGTCAGTATTGCTACTTTGCTGTTAGTATTACTATTAGTAACAAAGCAATGCTGTTAAAAAAATAGCAATGCTGTTAAAAATTATTCAACCCAATAACCAGTTGGTTGGTCAGTCCTCAAAATTAACTTGGAATATTTAGTCTTAGCTAAAGCTTTTCTTATTCTGGTTCTCTCCTCTAGCGTTGGAATAACATCATTTTCTCTCAAACAATTTTCATAACTATCTCTGTCCTTGGTGTAAAACATACACAACCATTTTGCTTGCTCCCTTAAATCTTTCAATACAGAATTATATCTCTGTGAAATAACCCACACTGATTGTTTGGCGTGACGACCAGAGAATGCCAACTCTGATAACATATCTTTTTTCTTTGTTAATTCCTTTGTGGCGGAGCAATCATCAATGATGTATAGTGTGGGCTGGCCAGCATATTCATTGAAAAATAAACGCAACAGTTCTTGTAACATTTCTTTGCCTTTGCTAACGGGATTGACAATTGTTATTTTTTTATCTCTCGGATTTCTTACATCTCCTATCCATGATCTATTTTTATAAGCCTCGTTCCACTCTATGGTTGGACACAAAATAATTATATGTTCAAAAACTCCAACATACTCTTGTTCAAGTATGTCAAGAACAAACTCTGTTTTGCCGCAGCCTGTCTGACCACAGATAATGGCACTGTGTGGATATTTAGGATATCTTTGTTGCAAACTAGTATCCTGCTTCTTTGAATCTTCCATCTTCAAAATTGATTTGCGCATCTTGTATTATATATATATAAATATTTAAAGTTTGATCTGCATCTGCTTTTTTATTTATTAGTATCGTTATACCTTCACTGCCGTTTTATATTCTTCTTCCACTGCCGTATAATAAATTGTCATCACATGTTCTAAGGTCAAGCCACAAAGCATATGATTTTGTTAGATAGGTCTCAAGGGAAACATTGGTAAAGTATAAGTCCCTCGCTACTATTTCTGTCTCTTTGTTTCTTTTTGATGTCAAGACAAAATATTTGTTGATTTCATCCCAATGTTGATATGCCTTCATGCCCTGACTATACAACTGATTTGGTACTCCCTATATTGTCATTTCAACCTTTTCAATCTTTGGGTTGTAAAAGGATTCTGTGTCTGTTCTTTCTGGGTCTTCAAACAGCATTAAAATACCTTTCATGCTCCGTGCTGGTACATTAATGTTGATGTTCCAAAGGGTTTCAGATTTGTTTGCTATTATTTTTCTATGTCGCAAGATACGATCATACATAAATGACATCTTACTATTGATTTGCTGTCTTATTTGTCTGGCTAATTCAACATCACTAACTGTATCAAATTCCAAGCAGATATTTTTTATTACATAAGATGCATCAGCATCAGTGCTTTTGATAACTTTGTTATAATCGTTAAACGTTAATTCATATTCTAACCTATCACCAAGCCCCGCTTGATAAAATGGCATATGACTTTCTAACATTTCAAAGTCCAGTGGAATACAAAATCTATTTCCATAAGCTGCTGCTATAGCTTCATCTTTGGTGTCTGAGGAAGCATCTCCCGCGCCAACTCTATGTTTTAACATGTTTGCTTTACCAATACCTTGGTAAGCTGTGTTTAATCGTTCGGTAGGGCTTTTCCATAAATCTACATAACAATGATATATATCACTGTCATCTATTGACATGACCTCATTGCCACTTATTCTTATTGTCATGTTTTTCACAATTGTTCTACCCAGATTCTGGAATAGAGTAGCGTTGGCGTCTGTTCTGCTTTTAAGTTCTATATCAAAGGCAAGACGAGCAGTACGTGGAACTATCACATCATTAGTACTTAGATTTGGAAATCTCACAAGCAGTTGCTGGTTTTGGTCTATTGTTGATGGATTATTAGTTATTACTACACTTGTGCGGATGCCCTTGGCACCATGAGGTTCTCTTAGTTTTCTATGAGGGTTGAGTTTGTTTCCGTAAGCTGACATTGTTTTTATTTTTTAAATATATTTTTTAAAATTAAATAAAATAAACAATGGCTGAAGGAGGATTTGAAAATCCTACGTTTGATCCAGATGTTGAAGATATGGATGAAGATGCCTGGAATAAATTACCTGATGACGAATTTATACAACCTGGCTCAGAATTTCAGAGACAAATTGTAAATGAAAACAACGATATTGATCAGCTTCAAGGAGAAGATAAAATAGAAAAACAACTAACACAAAAAAGGTTGTTAGTAGATCAATTTTTTACTGAAGTTAATGCTGAGATCAGCGGAACTGATTATAAAGATGATTTCAGAGCGGCTGAGGACGAAATCGGTAGAACAATGTTATATGCAGTTCGGTTGGGAACGGATGATGTTCCACTTACCTATTATAAGGGAAATAATCCAAACGAACCAATCAAGTTGTATGCGCTGGACACTCTACTTAGAAAACATGGCATTGAATTCATAAAAAATAATTTAAATATATATGATTATTTAGCCCCACGTGAAAGAAAGGCTCAGGGTAGGGCAGAATTAGCATCCTTGGCAAAAACAAGAGATACCATCGCTGCAGAAAATATACCAATGCAAACTTTTTCAACAACTGAAGATGTACAAAATACAGTAAATGTTGTAAATACAATTAAGAGTAATTTGAGTAATACAATAGATGAAACTCATCCTAAAACTGCTGTTCAAACACAAACAGAAGGTCTAACAATGCGAGAGTTACAAGGTTTAGACAAGGTATTGCAAAGCTCCCGTGGAGAACTTATTAATAATCTCTCAAAGCTCACTGAGCTTGATAAAGATATAACAAAAGAAAAACAAAAATTAGAACAGGTTAGCACCCCCGGGCAGGAGGATGAGTTTCAACAAGAGCGCATACGTGACAGAATAAAAAACTTAGAAGATGAAAAAAGTGCACGACTTGAAGCGGCGAGTGAAAACAAAGAAGCATTACGCAGTCAAATAAACAGGATAAAAGAAACTATAAATAAGGTGTTAAAAAAAGACACAACATTGGGTGAGAAAATAAAAACATTATTCAAAGAGCAAGGTATTACTATTGTTAGTATTTTGACTGCCTTTGGTATGATTATTGGGGTATTAGTTGAGGCCATTATTCCTACAACGGGAGGAGGGACTGCGCCAACTCCAACTCCAAAACCTGATCCATCAAGTGTCAAGGATTGGATAAAAAAAACTACTTAATCTTGGAAAACCTCTTGCCAACCTGGCTGGTAAAGCTGCTGCAGCACTTCCAGGAGTTATTGGTGCAATAGTATCATGGCTTTTATCTGCAACAGGTAATGTTATTAATTGGCTTGGTAACAATATATGGGCTTTGCTTGTGTTTGTTTCCGGGTTGTTGTATGTGGAAGCCAAAGAGTGGTTTAGTAAATCTCGTAGATAAGTAATGCAGCAAGGCCTATTACTATGGTACCAACAATTATAGTTGTTTTGTTATCTTCGTGTTCAATCGCTATTTTTTGTATTTCTGGTGGGTTATGTTCCACAGTTTTATGTATTGATTTATCAAAGTCAGAATGTTCCGGTAAAAATGTCTTTGTCGTGGTGCCTTGAAAAGGTTGAATATTTTTTGGTGGCACTGGTTTTACATTTACATCATTATTCAATCCTAATGCTTGTGCATCGGTTGCTATTACAATTTCATTATTGTAGTCTTGTATTATTCCGATTCTTAATTCCATGTCACTTGGAGACATGTACAATCCACTTCCATAAACAAAATTTACTTTACTTCTTGCATATTTTAGGGTGTTTTCATATCTTGAAATTTGACTGGGCAAGTCAATGGGGCTATTTATTGCGTCCTCTACATTTGCTAGAAATTGTTTCTGTGCATCAAATGCTGTTCCAGTTCCAAGTATATCAGTTCTTGTTTGTGATTGTGAGCCAAGGATTGCCCAGCAGTATGTTCTTATGCTGTCATTGATTCTTTCTACTCCTGCTCTTGTAAATCCAGATGAACTATCTAGTATAAAAGTAGACCAGCTGTTGTCAGCCTCAGATCATTGTGCAATGTAATCAATGTGATATGTTTTATCACTCTCATAGACTGTAAAACTCATCGTTTTGTTGTCGTATACAGTATTTATCAAAGGATGATAACCAATATTTGTCCAGTATAACGCTTCACATCATCCCACGTAATCATGATAACTTTGATAGTCCTTTAGAGATTGGTGCTGGTTCTGTTGTTAACTTTGTATGCAAGGTTGCCAACGCTACCGCTGTAAATACGGTGGCATCATTATTAATTGAATTAATTTAATTTTTTATTTATTAATAAAAAAAATGCCGAAGCAACCGACAGCACCAAGTTTATATCCTGAGTTGCCAGTGGAAGACGGACAAAATTATAGATTACAAAAGATTTCAGAAATTGAAAAAAAGTTAATTACAGAACGAGATATACGTCAGTCACTTTATAAAAAATATAAACGTGGTATTAATATTACAGATGGAATTGACACTACCTTGATATCTGCAGGTGTTATTATGGCTGGGATTGGATTTGTTGTTCCAGTTTTGTTACCTTTAGAAATAACAGCAATAGTATGTGGAGCTACAGGTGTTTGTATTAATTTTATCAGACGCAAGCTTAATGCAAAAGCTCAAAAACATCATGAAATAAAAACTTTGGCAGAGTCTAAGTTAAATAGTATAAAGCAGTTAATATCAAAAGCGTTGAGTGATGCACAAATATCTGAGCAAGAGTTTAAGTTGATTTTGGATGAGTTAGATAAATATTATAGTTTAAAACAGGACACAAAACAAAAAAAGGCTGAAATAAGTGAAGTTCAAAAAAAAGAACTAGTAGAGCAGGGAAGAAAGGAAGCAATGGGAACCTTACAAAAAAGTCTAAAAAGTGTGTGATTTATTGTTTTAGTAGTGTGTTTGAGTATGATCCACCACCTTTGTATTGAAGATCGAAAAATTGTTAATTTGAATGTAATTTTGATAACTATAAAAAAAAATTAAACTTGCAATCTTCACTACCCCTATTTTAAAAAAGTTTTAATAAATCAGGTAAATCACCATAAAATGGTGATTTACTTATATATATGTATTTTGGGTGTTTCTGGATCAAACTCGAGCAGTGCGAGAGCTTTGAGCCAGAAACCCCAAAATACATATATATCAGGATAAGAAATGCAGGTTGTTTGCAAATCTAGAAGACGAGTTTCCATTTTGTTTTGAACTATCCGTTATATACAAAATTAAGAAAGCAATATATTAAACCATAGTGTTGGACTAGACCAAATGTGTTTACTGAACTTGTCAAAAGAATGAACAATTTATGTTTGTATGTTTTGTTTGAATGGCGTTTTACGCCGTTTTTAGCATATGTAATGTCATATATGACGGTCAATTGTTTGTGGCAGAGGCAGATCACTCCATTATTCCCGGATAGATAAAGTACTATATTATATATTCTGTGATGAATTATAGAAATTTCCCAGTTTGAGAAAATCTATATCATATCCCATCCTCTACTGTGCTAGCTCGCCTAGTGTGCAAGCCTAGTGTACAAGATAGCACAGTAGCCAAATGTTATGAACTAAACGATAGACGTCACGATATTACGTCACAAATTGACGTCTTGATATTACTCCGCGCTGTCGCCAAAGGAGTGACAGAAGAAGGAATACTTGTGTCAAAAGACGATTGGAAAGAAATTCATCACAGAATATATATTATATAGTTTAATTAACATTTTTGTCGTGATACGGAAAATAATTCACTCTTGAGAAATATTCGTGCGATATAGAAACTCGTGCGAAAACGCACTCGTTTCTATATCGCAATAATCTTTCTCACTCGGGAATTATTTCCCGTATCACTTCAACAATGTTAATTTAACTCTATGTATACCTCTCGCCATCCGCAAGAATCAGTACTTTCTCACTTGACAAGTCGAGCGCACAGAGTTCGCCACCTTAAACTGTATTTTCATATTATATATTTAAATGGAGTGTAAAGAGAATTTAAATACACATGTCTTAGTAACATTTGTCAAAAGTTGGTCATGTCCCACTGACTATATGATATCTCTGGAATATCCGTTGTCGCTATAGTTATACTTGTTAATGAAGATATGATGAGTACATGTATGTAGTTTATATGAGTAAAAGGGCAATTCCCTTTGATATTGCATGCCACAGGATATTAATAATTTTCCAATCTGTGGAGCAGTAGTATTTTTTTTTAACGAGAACTTTACAAGTTCCACGAGTATCTGATACTTCCAGTGCTATATACACCACACATACATGCTATACCTCTAGCTCCAATACACCACACAGATGTGCTATACCCCTGGCCCAATACACGTCACAGACGTGCTATACCTCTAGCCCCAATACAACAGACGTGCTATACCTCTAGCCCAAATACACCACACAGACGTGCTATACCTCTAGCCCCAATACAACAGACGTGCTATACATCTAGCCCCAATACAACAGACGTGCTATACCTCTAGCCCAAATACACCACACAGACGTGCTATACCTCTAATCCCAATACACGTCACAGACGCGCTATACCTCTAGCCCCAATACACCACACAGACGTGATATACCTCTAATCCCAATACACGTCACAGACGCGCTATACCTCTAGCCCCAATACACCACACAGACGTGATATACCTCTAATCCCAATACACGTCACAGACGCGCTATACCTCTAGCCCCAATACACCACACAGACGTGATATACCTCTAATCCCAATACACGTCACAGACGTGCTATACCTCTAGCCCAAATACACCACACAGACGTGATATACCTCTAATCCCAATACACGTCACAGACGTGCTATACCTCTAGCCCCAATACACCACACAGACGTGATATACCTCTAATCCCAATACACGTCACAGACGTGCTATACCTCTAGCCCCAATACACCACACAGACGT
The DNA here is from genome assembly GCA_037043455.1 of Cyrtodaria siliqua. NCBI lineage: Eukaryota > Metazoa > Mollusca > Bivalvia > Adapedonta > Hiatellidae > Cyrtodaria > Cyrtodaria siliqua. Next base: position 100,620 of record JAWPHD010002965.1, read on the forward strand.
GATATACCTCTAATCCCAATACACGTCACAGACGTGCTATACCTCTAGCCCAAATACACCACACAGACGTGATATACCTCTAATCCCAATACACGTCACAGACGCGCTATACCTCTAGCCCCAATACACGTCACAGACGTGCTATACCTCTAGCCCCAATACAACAGACGTGCAATACCTCTAGCCCAAATACACCACACATAGGTGCTATACCTCTAGCCCCAATACACGTCACAGACGTGCTATACATCTAGCCCCAATATACGTCACAGACGTGTTATACCTCTGGCCCCAATACACGTCACAGACGCGCTATACCTGTAGCCCCAATACGCCACACATACGTGCTATACCTCTAGCCCCAATACACCACACAAACGTGCTTTACCTCTAGCCCCAATACACCAAACAGGCGTGATATACCTCTAGCCTCAATACGCGTCATAGACGTGCTATACATTTAGCCCCAATACACCACACAGACGTGCTATACTTCTAGCCCCAATACACCACACAGACGTGCTATACCTCTGGCGTCAATACATGTCACAGACGTGATATACCTCTAGCCCAATACACCAAACAGACGTGCTATACCTATAGTCCCGATACACGTCACATGTGCTGACGGTCAGCGCATTTCTGTGCACCGCTGAATTGTCTCTAATTAACATAATCAAACATCAGCGGTTAATTAATCATTTAAACAAGAAGAGGCAGATACAAATTCACCACTGTGCCTAATACACCACTCAGGCGTGTTATACCTCTAGCTCCAATACACCACACAGACGTGTTTAAGCGTGTGTTGATTTTGTAACTGCTAGTCACTCCACACACGATTATATTGATATAGGTGGATACTCCTTACCTCTTTCTGCACGTGTTAATTTATCAATATTATATTTTCTGAAACTAGTCCCCTGTTGGGATTCGTGTTTCTTGCATACCGGACAAGAATATCCGTCATTTTACCGGGGCTAGATATTTCCATCTCACCCTAGGGTCGAGATAAATTCACGCACGCCAACATCCGGTATGCAGGAAAACATGCAAAACATTAGTAGCTGGCGGCGACAACGCACAACATGTGTCTGATATACAAGAAAAAGAATCTATCATGGGTATTCGGTTCAGATAGGGAATTCCAACCCTCGGTATACGTGTTTTAATCGGAACCTCGGCAGAGCCTCGGTTCCGTTAAAAACACTTATACCACGGGCTGGAATTCCTTATCTTCACCGGATACCCATGATAGATTCTTATAGTCTACATTACCAACGGGAGACCGGTTTGATCTTTCCTTGTTGTATTAAAGATTAACAATACATGTTATCCAAACTAGTTATGGTGTTGACAGCGTGTACGTAATTGGGATGTTATGTTCCTAAAATCACAATGATAGACAGCGTCTGCCAACTGAGAAGAAAGCCGATTCGGCAGAAGATAATGCCACCGGTTTAAACCCCCAGAGACCTACTTTGCCACTGACCGTTCCAAGGCGGGAGCCCTATTGTCAACCCTTTTGTGTTTGTGATGTCGTTTGCTTTTATTATCACTTTTGCCTTCTTGTTTGTCTGTTTGTGTGTTTGTTTCTGTGTTTTGTGGTTGATCCTACTTGAATGCTACTTTCCCTGTCCGATCTTTTTATATTTCTTCTTTATTCAAGAGTATCCATACTAGTTATGGTTTTGATAGCGTGCATGTAATTCGGTGTTTATGTTCCTACAATTACAAGGATAGACAGCATCTGCCAACTGAGAAGAAAGCCGATTCGGCAGAAGATAATGCCACCGTGAAAACACTGAGAAAAGGAGAACGCTGCAAAGTTTAATTACCAAAATGCACGATTTGCATTTCTGTACTTAATTATTTGTCGTGTCAATAACCGGTATGAAGTTTGAATGGTAAATGGTGCGTTTCCACGTCCGTTCGACTTCAGGTCGACAAATTATCTTATGTATGAAATTTCTTTATATGGGTTGTTTAGCTTCATCGAATGCTCCCATTGTATTGGCATTTTACTGCACTATGTTGGTTGTACTAAATAATAAATAGAGTATGTCTTATATAAAGACAATTGTTTGTTATGGAAAATAGCTTAAAATCCTACTCCAGTGCACTGGTATGAATCAACAACGCTCTTCATAAAATGCCAAACTTGTAAATGAGGATATGTCGATTCTTATGGATGGCGGGCGGTATACAGTACTGATTCTACCGAGGAATAAGCGGGTGGTCTGTCTCCCACAAAAAAAATTCGACCGTCATATATGGCCTTACATGTATAAAATGACCAGACGTAAAACACCAAACAAACAAAATCAAGCGAGACATTTACTCCATTCGTGTGGTGGGGGACATCTCCTATAACAATTCGGTTTTATTTGGTCTGTGAATTAAAAAGATGTTTTCTAGAAATGAAATTGTATTCTCATATTTACTGAAAAGCATTGCATTTATTGTTATACTTTTGTCCACTTTTGGACAATTTATGTAAAGGTTAATAAAACCGATATACAGAAAATACGTAACTGATTGCCATCTCTTTTCAAGTAACATAATAACGCCCGATCGTTGAACCCAGCGTCTGTTAAGTTTAATCAAGAATATTGTTCTTTTTATTGGAATTATGTCTGAAAGTTACATGTTTACGGTATCAAGTAGTTCTGCAGCATTTGTTTTAATAGGCAATATATTTGAGAACACAACAACAATAAAATAATTATAGAAGTCGTATACATTTTGCAACACTGAAAAAGGATCGAGTTCAGTTTTATTGGACGGGCTACTATCAGGTGCCTATTCACGAGCGCGAACCCACTACTGCCCGACATGGGAACTTGTGCCTGCTGTATTTCCACCCTGGGCCGATACGTTCCGCCTTAGACAACCTGGGCTCCCCCGGGCAGCCCATATTGATGCCGGGCTTAGTGCGGAAGCCCGATCGACACAGACATTCTGACAGTAGAACCCTCGCCCTCAATCCGTCCTCAGACGGCCTCCAAGTAACTGGATTACAGGAGTACGCCACAACACCCAGCCAATCTACATGCTAAAACTGGTCTTATAAACCTATATATATATATATACCTACTCTTTTTACTTTCTTTTTTTGGTTTGTATAAAACATCTAAGAACGTGTTTTAAATCGTTTGTATCCTTTTCTCAAAATACTGTCATGTATTGATAAAATAAAAATATAGGCTATAAATTGACTGTAAACGTGTACGAATATGGCCGACACGAATACGCCACTTCTGCCATCGGCAAGATAAGCAATATTATCTTGTCTCAGAGTATTAGAATAGAATGGAATGGAATGGAATGAATGAATGTATGAACGAACGAACGAACGAACGAACGAACGAATGAATGAATGTCATATCAAGTTGAAATGGGGAATGGTGTGTAATGCCACCTTGTATAAACTGGTACAAGGAGAACGCTACAAATGAGGCTGCACAACTAACATAAAAAGCATTGCTTATATAAGATAAGACAAGTCGGTGTGAAAATACGTCAGTGAAGGTTCCATGTTCACCCTCATATGCATACCGTCTTCTGGATGGCTCAACTTTCTGTGCTATTGATTTTTTAAATTTTGAGTTCTGCTCAAACCCGCGGCTAGAGGGCGTGAACAGTAGCAAGCACTTTTCACTACCGTTCACGAACAGTCTTAATGAAACCGAGACTGAAATATTGTTTGTATGTATCGTGTTCGACGATTTCCATATTTCTCTTTTCATTTTTCATGAATAATATATAATATTAAAGTAATGCCAATATTATTGTATTATTGAGGAATCATATACTTGGTTAATCATGTAAACTCTGATTCATAATAAATATCTGATGATGTTTCCCCGGATATTTGCTTCCACCCCAGCCCCTCTTCCTATCAAATGAATCGTTCACGGATCTCACATCTATCTTAAATTCTGGATATTTTTATATTCTTATTCTGCTTTGCATCGGATGCTTTAAAAAAAAATATTCACTTTGATATTTTCTCAAAACTAAGCACCTGTTCATTCTAACAATGTGTATTAGAGATATTTCTGCTGATATATGTTAACATATTGCCATTCCTTAGACATCCTGCAGAAAGTGATGAAATCAGGGCGTTGGTATAATGTGACGATTTTGTAACATATTTATTGACTTAGATTAGAAATAAGATGGTTTATATGTAAACAGTTATGCTTATTATCTTAGACATTTGTTATCAATAACCTAGCATTTCATTGTTTAAATTTTACATAACCACATTGTTAAAGGGACACATGGCAATCTTGAGTTTTATATCAGGCATTACAATAAGTACAGCGATTTATTAATCCTGTATCCTGTATCATTTTGATTTTAAAACTGATTGCATATAATTAAATAAAAAACTGAGAAGTCTATTTCCTTCATTATTCTACACATTTTTTAAATATATTATTGGTGCAATATTATTAAAAGTCAATAATATGTAAAAACAATTTGCTTTGCACTATTCTAACAATTAATTTTAATGATTGCACGAATGCAAGTTACGAGGAAAACTAACTTTTTAAAAAATCAAGATTGCCGTGTGTCTCTTTAACATATGAATAAGCTTACTCAATCTGTAGTAATAAATATCAGATAAAACTGATAATGTTTCATTATAAATATACTTGGGAACGTTTATTTACATTATAAATTATACATTATACTAGCCCGTTTTTGGAATACAGCCACATTTGCCGCAACTTCCTCTAAATCAGTTATTTTCTTTTAAATTATCACGTTTTAAAAGATATGTCAATTTGATATGGCAATATTGTGTTTGCCTAATTTTTGATCAACTGTAATGAGTAATGCTATTTATACTCATGGTCATATATAGTTTACCACTACAGATTGATATGTTAAATAATAGTTTACCATTACAGTTTGATGTTTTTAAAGAAACAATATAATGTAATGTTATTAACATGTTCATATAACAAAAATGACATTCGAATACACTGAGACAAGGTAATATTGCTTATCTTGCCTCTGGCAGAAGTGACGTATTTGTGTCGGCATATTTTTACACTTTACAGTCAATATATATAGCCAGCATTTTATATTTTTATTCTACCAATATATGACAGTATTTTGAGAGACAAGATACACGGAATTTAAAATGCTTAGAATGTTTACAAACAAAAGAAATAAAAGAAAGAAAAATAATAGGTATATATTTAGGTTTATAAGATTAATTTCAGCGTGTGTTTATCGGCTGGGAGTTGTGGCGTGCTCCTGTAATCCAGTTACTTGGAGGCCGGGGTCTGAGGACGGTTTGAGGGCGGGAATCCTACTGTCAGAGTGTCTGTGTCGATCGGGCGTCCGCACTAAGCCTGGCATCAATATGGGCTGCCCGGGGGAGCCCAGGCATGTCCAGGTTGTCTAAGGCGGAACGTATCGGCCCAGGGTGGAAACACAGCAGGCAAAAGTTCCCATGTCGGGCAGTAGTGGGTTCGCGCTCGTGAATAGGCACCTGATAGCAGCCCGTCCAATAAAACTGGACTCGATCCTTTTTTAGTGGTGCAACATTTATACGAGTTTAATAATTATTTTATTGTCTCAAATATATTAATATTTTATTGCCTAATAAAACAAATGCTGCTGAACTACTTGATACCGTAAACATGTAAATTTCAGACATAATTCCAAAAAAATGAACATTATTTAAGAAATAGAACATCGTTTACTGTGAATTATCGTTTAATATATCACGGTTTGGATTACGACATATATCACGACAAACCGTGATATATTATAGATAATTCACCGTAAACGATGTTCTATTTCTATTATAATACCCCTAAAATGTGAAAATAACGCATACATCTGAAATCTTTCGCATTGCTTTGCTTACTCCCCTAATGTTGCATACGTTACAATGCGCAATGCTTATTCTCCTAACGTTGCAAAAATTACAGTGATATATCGTTCAATATAACGAGATATTTTAAACTAGGCTATATAGTGCGGGTGTATTAGAATCTTGATTAAACTTAATAGACGATGGGTTTTACGATTGGGCGTTTTTAAGTTACTTGAAAAGAGATGGCAGTCAGTTACCAATGTTCCGTATGTCGGTCTTATTAGCGTCGCATTTTACGTATCCATTGCCTGGCAGATTTTTATTCGTGTTTTTTTTTGTTTTGTTTATTGCATATATTTAGTCTCTTTACACATATCCACATATTAATTACTAAAAAGATTGTTGTGACGTCATGAAGTAGTGAGAACAGGATTTACATCGCTCCATAAAAAAATGCGGATATATAAGAAGAATGCAATGTTTTCCCTTCAACTTTTGGACTAAAGTTAATATGAGCATACAGTTCTCATGTCGATGATCAAGGCAAGTGTTAAAACAGACATACAACCGCGTAAAAGACGAAAATCCAAGAGGAAGGCAAATTCTCCATTGAATGATATTGGCGGTCAAAATCAAGATATCGACCGAGGTGACAAAACCGGTTTAGGTGCGAGCGCGGTCAGCGGAACAAAACAAATAGTGAGTTGGAAAACCAAACAAAAACATAAACAATCAAACGTAACAGATACCCAACCTGAAACTGGTGTTTTCTGTTTTACGTCGGCACAAATGAACTCACCGATTATGTCGTTCTCTCAGCAACAGCAGCAACTATTTAATGGGCAACGGTTCCCCGTGACCCCTATGCAGGACCAGAATGTGTCGTTCTTCAACACAAGCCCGTACCCAAATGTATCGCATCGACCGATCCTGACCCACAGCAACTGTATGCGAATCAGGTACCGCAAAACACTACCCCACCCAGCTGGGCAACACAACTGTTGGAAGACGTAAATCACATAAAGTTGTTAATGAAAAAAATAGACAATATAGAAAAAACGGTTAATGCAATTAATATGAAAGTAACAAATTTGGAAACAAAGGTCAACAATATTGAAACGCGTGTAACCTAGGTCGAAAGTGCATGCTCCTTTTTCAGTGCAACGAGTGATAGTCAGAACAACGATATGAAATCTGCAAAATCTGAAATTAAATAACTAAACAATGCTTGTCAAAACATGGAGCAAGATGTTAAATACTTCCATTCGCAGAATCAGCTATTAAAATCAAAGATAACTGATTTGGAGTCGAGATCGATGCAAGAAAATCTACTGTTTTATGGACTTCCGGAACCAAATGAAACTGAAAACTGCGAATAATTTGGAAACAAAGGTCAACAATATTGAAACGCGTGTAACCGAGGTCGAAAGTGCATGCTCCTTTTTCAGTGCAACGAGTGATAGTCAGAACAACGATATGAAATCTGCAAAATCTGAAATTAAATAACTAAACAATGCTTGTTAAAACATGGAGCAAGATGTTAAACACTTCCATTCGCAGAATCAGCTATTAAAATCAAAGATAACTGATTTGGAGTCGAGATCGATGCAGGAAAATCTACTGTTTTATGGACTCCCGGAAACAAATGAAACTGAAAATTGCGAATAATTAGTTAGAGATCTGTGCATACACAAACTTAATATAGCAGAAGCCAGTGATATGATATTTGCACAGGATAGGTGACAAGGATGCCAAGAAACCACGCCCTATAGTTGCCAAATTTCACTACTATAGAGATCGTGAAATTGTTCGACAAAAATCATACGACTGCGCAGCTAGAGCCTTTAAAAACCGCAAATCTTGGAATAGGCATACAATGGCCAAAACAAGTACGAGAAGCCAGGAAGGAATTATATCCCATAATGCAACAGGAGAAACACAAAGGAAACAATGTCAAAATGGTCAGAGACAAACTGTACGTGAATGGACACGAATATAAGCCAGCAACAGCAACCGGACACAACTAGGGAGGTCACGAGGAGCACCTCGACATTATATCGTGGAATGTAATTGGACTTTGCAGAAAATTAGCTGACACTGAATTTATTGAATTTATAAAGCACTATGACATCATAATTTTTTCAGAAACTTGGTTAAATAAAAATAACATCTTAAATTTAGAAATACAAGGATTCGTTTGTGGTCACATATTTGGAAATAAATCACAATATGTTAGAAAAGGACGATACAGTGGTGGAATATCCATTTATTACAAAGACAGATTAAAAGGAAAAATTACAATTATTGAAAAAAATCAGTGTGGCATTATGTGGGTTAAATTATCACATGATCTGTTTGCATTTGATTATGATGTATATGTATGTAACCTGTATATATTACCAACAAACTCCAACGTTTTAAATAATGAAGAAATTGATTTTTTCGAACAACTTGAAATAGGTATTGAAAAATATAGTAATCAAGGTAAAATTTTCACAATGGGTGACCTCAATAGTAGAACATCGAATTTACCTGATCTTCTCGATTTTGACCGATATTTAAAAGACGACGACTCGATAGTTAACACGGAAAACATTCCTCCACGAGTAAATATAGATCACGTGATCGACATGAATGGGCGTCGTTTACTTCAATTATGTGTGTTTATGTTATTTACAACCATCAAATTCGAGAAGACAAACACTGAGTGACATTAATTTCTATGATACTATAATAGAAAATATTATACAAATACAGCATGCTACTAATGATAATTGTTATTTCATGGTCACTGGTGATCTTAATAGTAGAGTTGGACAAGAAAGTGATTTTGTTAAAGATGACTCGGTAGACCATATGGACGTTTTACCGGATGATTACGATATAGATATAGAATTACATAGGCAATGCAAAGATATGATTGTCAATGCGTATGGGCATTTGTTACTAGACTTTTTAAAACAAACTTGTCTTAGAATTGCAAACGGACGGGTTTGTGAAGACAAAGATATTGGGTTTTCACGTTTGTAGGTAACAAAGGTAGCAGTTTAGTGGATTACTGTATTGTGAATCCAGAGCTATTACAACATTTCTCATCTTTTTAGGTCCATGAACCTAATATTTTAACAGACCATTGTCTGTTAGAATTTTCATTTCATTCACAATATTCTGTAGTTGAAAATGTGGTTAAAGAAGCACAACATGATGATGCAATATACGTTTTATAAATGGAATATTTCTCTTAAAGATGAATATAAAACACAAATATCAGAGACAGATTTTGTATGTAAAATTATACATTTATCAAATGAACTAGAAGCTGTAAATGACAGCGTCACAATTGACGATTCAATTAAATCTGTTATTGTTGTCATGGACGAACTCTGTTCTCCGTTATTTGAAAAAGAAGTTTCAAAAAATAAAAATGTTGAGAGTAATAATTATAAGAGAGCAGATGAATCGTTTGAAAATGCTTGTGGAAGTAGTCGTAAAAAATTCTTTGAGTTGCTTAACATATTTAGAAAGAATAAAAACGAAGTAAATCGTCAAAATATGGCTCATGCAAGAACTGAATATAAAAATGTGGTAAGAAAATATCGCTTAGAACAAGATGTAACTAAAACTGCCGAACTTATGAATGCAAAGTTAAAGAACGCGAAATTGTATTGGAAATTATTAAAAGAGTCGGTCTCTCCCACGAAACCTGATAATATAACAGCAAATACGTTCGCAACCTACTTTAAAGCAATTAATAACCCAAATGACCCATTTTTTCAAGCTGATGATGATGTACTACATTTCAATGAGCGATTTTTAAATTCAGAATGCGATATCATGTTCGCTGAATTAAATGTCGCTATCAATACTGCTGAAATTAAAAAGGCAGTCTCCCAACTAGGTCAAAGTAGGAGTGGAGGGCCAGTTAGGCTAATAAATGAGTTTTACATACATGGTATAAACGACCTTATGCCGTATTTAAACAAATTATTTAATACTATTCTCGATGTTGGATACTTCCCAGAAACCTGGAGCGAAGGTTACATTGTACCAATACACAAAAAAGGAAGCACTAACAATGTGAATAACTTTAGAGGTATTACATTATTGAGTACACTAGGAAAACTGTTTACGCGCATATTAAATAATAGACTTACGACGTGGGCCGAAAACTATAGTGTATATATCGAGGCACGGGCCGGTTTTAGAGCAGGCATGAGCACTGCTGATAACATATTTGCCCTGCACGGTATTATATCGCACCTATTAAACAAAGGTGAACAATTATTCTGCGCTTTTGTTGACTTTACAAAGGCCTTTGACTATATAGTTCGTGAAAATGTCTGGTATAAATTAATAAAACTTGGCATTAGAGGGAAAATGTTAAATGTTATCCGTTCAATGTACAACCATGTTAAATCAAAGGTTAAGGTTAATACAACACTAAGTGATGCATTCGAATGTCGCCTAGGTGACCGTCAAGGTGAAAGCCTGTCTCCTGTTTTATTTTCCATGTATCTTAATGACCTGGAAGAGGAATTTTATCTTAAAGGATCTAGTGGAATTGATATAGACACGCTTAAGATATTTATTTTATTATATGCAGATGACATAATTATATTTGGTAAAAATGCCGATGAGCTTCAAACAAATCTTAATATTTTCCACGAATATTGTAACCGTTGGAAATTAACTGTTAACACTGAAAAAACAAAAGTAATAGTATTCAGTAAAGGTGGAATGCTAGCCCGAAACCTTACATTTAAATACGGGGACACTTCAATTAACATTGTCAACAAATTCTCTTATTTAGGGGTAGTATTTACATCCGGTGGTTCGTTTTCTAAATGTCAGGCAACGCTTTCCGGTCAAGCACATAAGGCAATTTTCAAATTAAATAAATACCTATATAGGTTTGTTAACATATCCCCGAGACATACACTTGACTTATTTGATAAGCTGGTCACACCCATACTAAATTATGGTAGCGAAGTATGGGGTTTTTGTAAAGCAAATCAGATTGAACGGGTACATATGCAATTCTGTAAGTCTCTGCTTGGGGTGAAAACGTCTACTGAAAATGATTTTATTTACGGTGAACTAGGTAGAATTGACTATCACACTAGACGGTTGTATATTATTATCAGATACTGGTTAAAAGTTATAAATGCACGGGAGCATAAATATATAAGCTGTGTATATAACATAATGTTAAATGATCTAAATGATAGACCGAATAAAACGAACTGGGCCTCTTTGGTGCAATACACATTATCTTCAATCGGATTTTACGAAGTTTGGTTAGCACAAAGTGTAGGGAATATTAATGCCTTTCTATCTGTCATAAAACAACGTCTCAGTGACAACGTTGTACAACACTGGAACGCAAGGATACAAGAGTCTACTCGAGCGTCATTTTACATACACTTTGCATCATTCAGTTTCCAGTCATATTTAGATACTGTTAATATTACAAAATTCCGCAAAGCTCTTACACAGTTAAGGGTATCATCCCACAGATTAGAAATTGAGGCTGGGCGTTGGACTAAACCACGTATTACTCCTAGAGTAAATAGGTTATGCAATAAACGCGCGGTAATAGAGGATGAGTTTCATTTTCTTCACGAATGTCCAATATATGATCATTTCAGAGCTGAATGCATAAAGCCATATTATACTAATAGGAAAAGTATGTTCAAATTAATTCAGTTATTACAATCAAATAACAAACGAAACATCCGCAATTTAGCCGCTTACACGTTTAATAGTTTTAAAACTAGGAATGAATTACTATTTGCATCATAGTTTATAAACAGATTTAATGTTACACAGTTTTAATTTATAAACTAATTATTGTTTTCTATTTTATTTCTTTTTACCATTGACCACGAAAACCGGTGTAAACGATTCCTTGTTGTAAATATTAAAATATATGTCATACACGAAGAAATTCAGACAGGATTAAGTATTATTGTTAATGTTATCCGCTGACCGCGAGCACTCGCGTATTATGACATGAAATCCCCGTGCAGTAAATCATTACCAATCATGAGGTTGCGTGAACTCTTTTGAACTTTGAATAAGATGTGATACCTAACTATACTGTGCATTTCAATGTTGTTTAAATTTTATAGAGCTCTTTGGAAGTTTAAAAACACAAATAATTCACTATTTTGTTCTACATTGTCTGCTTAAACATGTTGATATATTTTTATATTGCTTCTTTGACATTACAGTAGTTTACCATAATTTTGAAATGCCTGCAATTAGAATTGACATAATTAATATAGAAATATTATATAATGTTGTATTTTATATAAACTTTTTGTAGCACTGTCCGCCAGAACGGAGTGTTTTAGTAAAGTTTATTTGTCTTTGCTCAAGGGTCATGTTTGACCTATTGCAATTGATTACATTTATGTGCACATTGTAAGGTTCATGGAGGATGGCCTCGAACCTCCATGGACCTATGACGAGGCACAATAAAAATTCTTCTATGTCAAACAACTGGACTTATAATTGCAAATGGGCGTTTGTTCAGATAGTAATTTGGGAGAATTCACGTTTTGTTCCCATACAGGTGGTATGAGCACCGTAGAGTATCTATTACTTAATTTCTCAGATTGTAGTTGTATTTCAAACTTTAAGATATTAGATTTTTACGAATTTTCTGATCATGCGCCAGTATATACTTGTTTTAAAACAAAACTAGCACGAAATAATGCACCTGCCCCGACATAGCAAATGAACCGATGCAAAATAAAATCGTGTGGGACGAGTCCAAGATCAACTCGTTTAGAGACGTACTCATGAATAGCAATGAGCGAATGCAAAGCATGCTCGACGATGTAAACATAAACAATAAGCAAATCGACGACATAGTCAATTCGTTCACAACTTACATGTATGATAGCGCATTTAGCGTATTTGGTAAATCTTATAAAAAACAAAATAAATCGGAGTAATCTGACTTTAATAATAAAGACTGGTTTAACGGAGAATGTTATCAAGCTAAACGCGATTTTAAAACAGCAGGAAATGCATTTGTAAAAGAAAAGAATGACGCAAACAAACATGTATTTATTTAAACGCGCTCTATTTATAATCGCGTGAAACGGAAATCTAGAAACAAATATAAAATAAGTGAAGGCAAAAAAACAACCTCGACAATTTTGGAAATCTTTAAAAAAGAAATATAAAAACAAATCAGCTGACGCAAAAATTTTAAATATCACAGATCTATTCGATCATTTTAAAAAAATGTTCGGAAACGCAAACGAGTCAGAACAACAGCCTCCGGACATAGAAGGTACATTCGATCAAGAATTAGACGCGGAGATAACAGAAACGAACTACGCGCCGCGATTTTCTACCAAAAGAATCATAAATCTTGTGGATTGGATAATTTAAATAACGAAATATTTCAATCATGTTATGATATAATCTCACCATTTCTATTAAAACTGTATAATCGTCTGTTAAATCACGGTGAATACCCTGTAACATGGGGTAAAGGAATTATCATTCCAGTTTTTAAAAATGGAAATAATGATGATGCAAACAATTATAGGGGAATCACACTTATAAATGTATTGGAAAAAATATATTCTCAAATTTTACTTAATCGTGTAACTATATGGGCAGACAAATACGATAAGATATTGCAAAACTAGTTTGGATTTCAAAAGGGTAAATCTACTGTAGATTGTGTATTTGTATTTTATTCTATTATTGCAAAGGTGTTAAGCTTAGGAAAAAGACTATGAAAAAGCATTCGATAGAAGAGTCCGCTCACTATTATGGCATAAGCTTTTAGCCCAAAATGTAAGTCTTAAAATTGTAAATGCCATTAATTCTATGTACGCTGTGGTAAAGTCATGTATACGATATAAATCTGCTTTATCAGATTTTGTGGAATCACGTATCGGAGTGAAAGAAGGAGATCCGAGCTCTCCTCTGATGTTTATGATGTTTATAAACGATATTGTATCAAATGTTAACTCTGATTTAGAAGACATTTTTACGATAGATGATCTTAAAAAATGCATGCTTCTTTACGCGGACGATACAGTATCTCCCGATACGTTACAGTCTATGTTGAACGATATAGAATCATATTGTCATACATGGGGTCAGAAAATAAATACAGCAAAAACAAAAATAATAATCTTTGAAAAAGGTCGTCACACTACATATGAGTTCATACTAAATAATATAACATTAGAAATAGTTAATTCCTTTAAATATCTTGGGATTCACTTTTTAAAAACGGTAATTGGTTTAGAACGCAAAAAAGATTGGCACAACATGCATCGTTTGCACTGCATAATCTTTTCTCTGTTTTTAATTGAATAGAATTACCCATTTCTGAGACATGCAAGCTGTTTGACACTTTAGTGGCGTCTGTATTAAATTATAGTTCGGAAGTTTGGGGATCACATGATGCAAAAGACGTCGAACTGATACATATGAAATTTTGCAGGTAGATTTTATCCGTAAAAAGGTCGACAAATCTTACAGGTTTATATGGTGAATTAGGTAGAGTTCCGCTCTATATAAAGAGAAAACTACATATGGTAAAGTACTGGATTAAATGAAATTAGGAGAAAACAGTATTACTAAGAAAATATATAAATTACAAAAAAGCGACGCAGACAATAATATATCATATAACGGATCAAATTGGGCATTCCAAATAAAATCAATATTGGAGACGTTAGGTATGACACATATTTGGTAACATCAATATTATATAGAACACATTAATTACGAACTCATTCAACAAAGAATATTAGACATATATCATCAAAGCTGGTATGCAAATATAAATAATTCTAACAGACTTGTTACTTACTATCGTTTTAAGCACGATTTTAACTTGGAACATTATTTAGATATTGATTTGGAGAAAAAAAGTAGAATAGCTCTTTGCAGATTTAGATTGTCTTCGCATAACCTCGCCATAGAAAGCGGAAGGTATCATAGGGATGAAGGAAAATGCCGATTTTGCAATATGAATTTTATTGAAAACGAATACCACTTTTTGCTAGTTTGTCCAATTTATAGAGAATTAAGACATAAATATCTTAAACCTTATTATTGTCGATGGCCAAATTTGAACAAGATTGATTCGCTTATGACATCAAAGTCAAAATGTACAGTTGTAAATTTAGCGAAATTTATATTCTATGCTTTCAAATTAAGGAATAGTACATAAACGAAATTTCCTGATGTTAAATTCTTGTTTTTCATTACAGCAATTTTGAAATAATGTGCTTCTCAGTAAATCTGATATAATGTAATTGTATATTTATTTGTTTATTTGTTTAATATGGACAAGTGTTCATGTTCTCACTATCTTCATACTTTCATGTAATTGTGTAGGCTATAAACATGTGTTGTATGTTTAATTGCTGAATAAAGATATTATAATTACATATATTGGTTACACGTGTTTTTCATAATAGTAACTATAATGAAAACGAGTTTATTACATAATTATGTAATACAACTAGTTACCCGGATGAATTTAAATTGTTGCACTATAGAACACGTATAAGAGTAAGTTTTATTATAAATGGCCGAATACTGACAATTTAATTTATTCGTACTATATATGTCTGTATTCAGTATTTATTTTTACCCGAGAGGTACTGTGACAAAATGGTTTGCTGATTTTTCAGTTTTTAAAAAGCGTTTTTTAATTACATTATTTTAGTTACAATTAGGTAACGGTTACGATGATTTTTTTCAGTAATTCTCAAAATAAAATTTTATTCTATAATAGATTTATCTAATTCACAAACTAACCAAAACCTAACTTTTTATACAGGATGTCCCCACAATTAGATGGAAAGTCTTGGAAGATATTTTATGATGAACTTTGTTTAAAGTAGCTATCCCACCAACAACAGGCAAATTTTACAACATACATACACTGTTTCTAAACCTACTGATGACGAGGTATATATATAACTTACATACACTCTTTCTAAACCTACTGATGACGAGGTATATATATAACTTACATACACTCTTTCTAAACCTACTGATGACGAGGTATATATATATATAACGTACATACACTGTTTCTAAACCTACTGATAACGAGGTATATATATATAACTTACATACGCTGTTTCTAAACCTACTGATGACGAGGTATATATATAACTTACATACATTGTTTCTAAACCTACTGATGACGAGGTATATATATAACTTACATACACTGTTTCTAAACCTACTGATGACGAGGTACATACACTCTTTCTAAACCTACTGATGACGAGGTATATATATAACTTACATACACTGTTTCTAAACCTACTGATGACGAGGTATATATATAACTTACATACATTGTTTCTAAACCTACTGATGACGAGGTATATATATAACTTACATACACTGTTTCTAAACCTACTGATGACGAGGTATATATATATATATATAACTCTCATATTTTGAGAATCCAAACTCTATAGGCACAATAAAAAGGGCTATAATCTGTCAGGGAAAACCCCAAAACTGGAGCGTTGAGAGTTACCAACTCATAATTAATTTTACGCGTATTCAATCCCGAGTATTTTAAGAACCCATGAAAAATCATCTACTTTGAATCGGCACATATACATTATTATATGACCTAAAGACCTGGATAGAGTTTTGATAAAATGTTTTGTAGTGTAATTTTGTAGTCACATTACGTGGTTCGAGTATTAACCTCCATACCCCATCCAACCCCTCAGTTTTCCAACAAGCGAAAACGGGGTTTGCTGGGGTATGAAATAAAACCTTAATTTCGGCTTAAAATGTTTGCATATTGTAAAATTAAAACTATTAATAGTTAATTGTAAACAGTTAATCGCATGTTTTCAGTAAAAAATGTTTTTAATCATGTTTATTTTAGAAATATCCGTTATAAAATCCTTCTAATATAAGCTTTCCCATCGCTTAATGGAATGAAGGCGGGACCACGTGATGATTTGGTGGGTTAGTGCCTTTAATAAGACCATGCCTTTTGCAAAATGTGTTTAAGCTATTTTCAATAATTTAAAGATATAACTGTATTTATGTGGGAGATACTTTATTTATTATGGAGTATTCCTTACATAGTCCATTAAAATGCCGATAAAATTAACAAAAGTATATGATATATTGAATAACAATTAGCTGAATACTAACCAAACTAACGTGAAAACGCATTACCAACAAACTTCATTCCGGCTTCCAATAATAAAAATAATTAAAATGTAAAACGTGCAGTTGGCAGACGAAAGCGTCATTGTGATTGTAGGAACATAACAACTCAATTGCATGCACGCTATCAAGACAATAACTAATTTAAATACCATGTATTGTTAATCTAAAAAACTAGTCTCCCGTTGGTAATGTAGAGGGCATACACTGAAACATGGCTTGGCCAACTTGTCTGGCCTCTTTGGCCTGGCCTGGCCTGACCTGATATTAAAAGTTTTATTGGCGGCGCTCCAGAAGCCCGCTGCCTATATTGTGAGTGTTTTTTGATGCTGCATATGGAGGAGCACGTGACTTGTTGTTGTTGTTTTTGTTGTTGTAAAAATGTTGGGGGTTTATTTTGGTTATATAATAAAAATTTGCAAATAAATACACATGTTTTATCTTCCTTTTGAAAACATTCTGCGCCGCCCTGATGCTTTGCATCTGTTTCTTCTTGTTTTAACTGGTAGTGTTGCAGGCCATGTCCTTAGTCAGGTACTTCCCAATGAGGGGCATTCACAAAATGTTTGAATCTTAAATAACTATAATTGGTTGCATTGAAGTAGAACTGAGATGTCAATGGTACTAATCATGAGAAACGTGTAGAGGGAATAAACATAATAGTGTGCATATGGGAACACAATAATAGTAGGATGTATTCGTTTTAAAAATGAAAAATAAAGTGAATTAATGTTTGCAACTGATTAAACGATTGCGTGATTGATAAATTAGTGACATAATAAATTAGTATATAACTAATGGTTATGGAATGTTATATCGGCACAACGTTTTTGGAAGGGTGAGTTTGTAGATGAATGGTTAAATGAAACTGAATGGATAGTGGATTGATTGATTGATAGATGGATGGATGGTTGAATGTGTTTTGATGGTTCCATTTTGGCAGGGTGGATATGTGGGTGGGTTGCTGGATGGTGGGGTGGGTAGTGGGATACACTATGTAATATATAGAGTATGGTTTCATTGAGCTGGTTCATTTAAACATCGAGATGGGCGTAGCCCATCGAGGTGTTTAAATTAACCAACGAGGTGAAACCATACTCTATTTGTTTTGTAGCATGTCCATTTCAGCTCTATTTCAGTTATTCTAACTGTTATTCTCACTGTTATTCTCACAGTTATTCTGACAGGTCTTATTTTCAATTAAACGATTTACACCTGTGTCTGAACAAAAAGAATTGACTGTAACCATGCTACAAACATATATAAATCTGAACATAAATGCTATATGTGCTTGTTGCATTACGTTTTTGAGTTACTTGTTTAGAAATTATATATGTTTCCAGTAATACATGTGATATTTGCTATTTCACTTTAATGAAAAGCAAGTTTTCAAGTTTTCATTATTATCATAAACTGGTTGCATTTTATCATCTTAAAACAAAAACGTGTGGTTTCTGAATGACCCTCACAAGGTTTACAATTCCTAACATATTCAGTACAGCTGCATTGTCCCATGAGATATATGCTAACCTTAATGTGAGCCACTGACCATCTAGAAACAACATAACTGACCCTGAAAAAGCAGATATTAACCCCAGTGTTGAAGCAATGACCCTTAGGCCTGACCTAAACTAGTCCCTTTGTTTGTTTGTTTGTATTGTGTTTGACGTCATTTTCAACACATGTAAGGTGATATATGATGGTCGATTGTTTGTGGTGGAGGCAGACCACCCACTTTTCCTGTGAAGAACCAGTACTGTACACCTCCCTCCATCCGTAAGGATCGACACTTCCTCACTTACAAGTCAAGCAGGGAAGAATCCCAACAGGGGACTACTTTCAGAAATAGATAATATTGATAAAACAACACGTGCATAATCAAAGTAAGGAATACACATATATCATTATAATCGCATGAGGATTGACTAATAGTTACAACATCAACTAAATACGTCTGTATGGTGTATTAGGGCTAGAGGTATAGCACTGGAAGCTGCTGTTCACGTGGAACCTTTTAAAGTTCTAGTTTGAACATTTGTTACTACCACCTAGATTGGGTGCATTTGTATATTATATGACATGCAATATCAAAGGGAATTGCTTTCTTACACGTTTAAACTACATACATGTAAACGAGTAGTACAAGTGTGTTACGAATTTCCAATATTATTAAACAACATGGAATATACAAATTTATTACATTTCTATGGGTGAAAGATTGGGATTTCTCAGTGAAAGAATATTCATAATCGCTAAATATTAATAACTAACTCCGAACACAAAAATAACTAACTGCGACGTTGAGTTATGACGTCAATAACGTGTTGGTGCCGTCGACGTCATCCGCCGATAACGCTAAATAAAGCGTATAATTCTGGTTAAAATGATACATAATCTGATTAAAAATGTAGTAAATAGATTATTTAACTGTTGTGATCGATTATACGTAAACAATCTCTATTTACTCGCCACTCTCTTAAAGTAGCTATCCCGCTAACAACAGCCACATTTTACAACATATATGCACCGTTTCTAAACCTACCGACTGCGAGGTGTACATATAACTTACCTATTTTAAAAATCTAAACGCTGTAGACACAATATAAATGGCTTGGACCCGCAAGGCCAAACCCCAGAATTGGCGCCCGCAACGTCGAATTAAGAGTTATCAACTCATTATTCATTTTACACATATGAAATCACCGGTATTTTAAGAATCCGTGAATAAAACCTTTACTTTTAATCGGCACCTATACATTATTATATGACCTGAACACCTGTAAAGAGCTTTGATAAATAGTTTTTTTAGTGTAATTCTGCCGTTTTTTGGCGGGTTAGGTTCTTTAAATGCCACTACCATGCCTGTACTGTGTAACGTTTTTACTGGTCTGAGATCCGGTTTAAGGAATTAGTTTTTGAAAAATGTATCTACTTGGTTAGATAAAGTTAACCCAGATCCATATAAAATGTCTGAGGGTGTTATCCGGGATCTAAATTAGCCTCCACCAGCCCATCTTTTACTTCTTCTCATCGTACGTTGGTTTCCTTTTGGAGGCATGTCTGATGTCCTTTTGGAGGCATGTCTGATGGAAAGCGTCAACCTTCATCTCATCTTGCTCAGAGGTTCATGTCTCAATATCACCTAACATAATGGCTGCACGGGATGTTAAATATCATTTCATTCATTCACCCATTCATTCATTCTCATCGTCATCAAATTGTATTAACCTTTACAAAGTAGTTCTTAATTTCTTAATTTCACTGGCAAGCTATCTAGGAGAAAAAGGTCTTAAAATGTCTATACATACAAAAACGGGTTTTTAATGTTATACAACTTTTGATAACGTTAGGGTTCAATGATGTCTGGCTAAATCTCGGGGTTGGATATAATAGTATATTTCTAAAAGCTTTGAAACAGACGTTAACGTATCATTTCTTATAAAACCGGAATGCAAGAATAAACGAATCAAGCAGAGTACTTTTTTATGAACGCGTATCAAATTTTTAGTTTCATGAATATCTCAATATCATTAAAACAGAAATATTCGCACTGCGCTTTCAAAACTAAAAATATCATCTCACAGGATATGAATACAAGTAGGTAGATGTGCAAGACCACAGAGAAAGGAAATCCAGGATAAGAAATGCAGGTTGTTTACAAATCTAGAAGAATAGTTTCTTTTTTGTTTTTAACTTATAATTTAGGTATTTTTATGTATATAAAGCGTTTAAGATTTGAAAAAATGAATATGTGTACACTTTATAGAGTTCGCCACCTTAAAATGTATTTTCATATTATAGATTTAAATGGAGTTTAAAGAGAATCTAAATACACATGTCTGATTAACATTTGTCAAATAATTGTCTTCTCCCACTCTGGAATATCTGATATCATATGTAGTATGGATATATCATATGTAGTATGGATACATTGTACGTATTTCATTATACAGTAATTCATAGATGATCATATTTTCGCTGTTTCTCAATAAAACCGTGCATCGTTGTCTCCATGGTTATACTTGTTACTAGTAATAGTACAATCACGTTCAGTGTACATTGAAGGTATGATGAGTACATGTATGTGTGTACATTGAAGGTATGATTTGTACATGTATGGAGCTTAAATGAGTAAAGGGCACTTCTCTTTGATAGTGCATGTCATAGGATATTAATAGTCTTCCAATCTGTTTGGCAGTAGCAATTGTCCAAACGATAACTTTAAAAGGTTCTACGTGTCTCTGCTACTTCCAGTGCTACACCTCCAGCCACAATACACCACACAGACGTATTTTAGTGTGTGTTGATTTTGTAACTGCTAGTCAATCCACACACGATTATATTGATATAGGTGGATACTCCTTACCTCATTATGCACGTGTTAATTTATCAATAGTATCTATTTCTGAAACTAGTCCCTTGTCTATAGGTTATAATAGCGTAAATGAGTCTCCATTGCCCTTCCATAGTAAAGTAAGAATGTTGACAACCTGTTAAAAACTCAAACCTCGTTAGAATTCTGGGAAACTTACTTTATCACATGTCTGCTATTAAACATCAACAAGGAAATAGGGGGTTTAATACCTTCTAAGAAACATCTCTTCAGTTGTATACTAACACCGGGTCAAAGGTCAACACTATTTTTACCCCTTGCAATTTCATACCCTGTCTACTTCCACTTCTCAAATTTATATAAAAAACTGTCAAAAACATGATGAGCTGCATTTTCATATATCAACAACATGTCCAGAATACAGTTACAGCCAAAAAATAACAGGAAACTGCACTAAAAAAAGTTTTTAAAGAAAAAAAGATTAGCACTCTTTAATACAGAACTACTTTTGATGCACCAGGCGAGCACATCCTGTTGATTTAGTGCAATTAGACCTATATTACCAACCGGTTTAATCTTTCCTTTTTAGATTAAAGACTAACAATATTATTCAAGAGTATCCAAACTAGTTATGGTGTTGATAGCGTGCATGTAACTTGGTGTGATAGACAGCGTCTGCCAACTGAGAAGAAAGTCGATAATGCCACCTTGAATAAACTGAGAAAACTATAACGCTGCAAAGTTCAATTACCAAAATGCACGTTTTACATTTCTGTACTTATTGTTAATTATTTGTATTGTCAGTTACCGGTTTGAAGTTTGTAGATGATGCGTTTTCACTTCAGTTCGACTTCTGGTCAACGAATTGTGCCTTATCTGGTATAATAAATGTTCTTTATATCATGTATATGGGTTGTTGGCCTCATCGGACGATCGCATTTTATTGGCATTTTATTGTACTTTGTAAATTGAACTCCAATATAAATATAGTATTTCCTATATAAAGACAATTATTTGTCATTATTTGTCATTGAAAATAACTTAAACCCTAGCCAATGCACTGGTATGAATAATCACTATCTCTCATACAATGTCAACCGAGACTGCCCCCCATTCGTTGTGCATCCCGTACAACAAGTGAGTTTTATTTAGTGAATTAAATACATTTATTTTAAAAGTGAAATTGTCGATACATTTCAATATTTAATGTATTAATTATTATAAACCTGAAAAATCGACACATTCAATACACTAACTGACGTATTTCATAGCTGTAAATACTGAAAACAGGCATGTATTCTAGACAATTGAATAGTATCCAGCCATTGATAATAAAACTGGCTATATATATTCTTGTTATAATGTGCAACAATTAAATCATCTGATTAACCTATTTAATTTACATATGTAAGCAACTCGAAAATGCGATGTAATAAGAGCGAAATATGAAATATTATAAATGAATATAATCTCTCTGCAGATGACATAAAAGTTCAAATAAGGCATAATTAAAAAATTCAGTTTAAAAATTTCTAAAATCACAATAATACGTGTTTTGTTTAATTAAGAATAATACGTTTAAGATTTTATAAATTTGTCTTGAATTTATGGCATCAAATACTTTTCAGAAGCATTTCATTATTATGCTACACAATGTAGTTTTTTGGGGAAAAAATCAGTAAAACATAATAGAATTTGTATAAATGTTTCAATCCGAAAAGAAAAAGGATCGAGTCCAGTTTTATTGGACGGGCTACTATCAGGTGCCTATTCACGAGCGCGAACCCACTACTGCCCGACATGGGAACTTTTGCCTGCTGTGTTTCCACCCTGGGCCGATACGTTCCTCCTTAGACAACCTGGACATGCCTGGGCTCCCCCGGGCAGCCCATATTGATGCCGGGCTTAGTGCGGACGCCCGATCGACACAGACACTCTGACAGTAGAACCCCCGTCCTCAAACCGTCCTCAGACCCCGGCCTCCAAGTAACTGGATTACAGGAGCACGCCACAACTCCCAGCCGATAGACACACGCTGAAATTGGTATTATAAACCTATATACTCGTATATACCAACTCTTTTTTTTCTTTCTTTTTTGGTTTGTATAAAATATCTAAGAACGTATTTTAAATCGTTTGTATCCTTTCTCAAAATAGTCATATATTGATAAAATAAAAACATAGGCTATAAATTGACCGTAAACGTGTACAAATATGGCCGACACGCATACGCCACTTCTGCCAGCGGCAAGATAAGCAATATTACCTTGTCTCTGTGTATTATGATAGCATGGAATGGAATGGAATGGAGTGGAATAAATGAATGAATGAATGAATGAATGAATGAATGAATGAATATGTCATATCAGGCTGAAATGGGGAATGGTGTGTAATGCCACCTTGAATAAACTGGTACAAGGAGAACACTACAAAGTTCAATTACCATTTGAGGCTACACTCAAATAAAAAACATTGCTTATATACGATAAGACAAGTCGAACTGAAGTGAAAACGCATCATCTACAAAGGTCATACAAAAAAATATAATTAAATACAGAAATGTAAAACGTGCATTTTGGTAATTGAACTTTGCAGCGTTCTCCTTTTTTGTCTCAGTTTATTCAAGGTGGCATAATCTACTGCCGAATCAACTTTCTTCTCAGTTGGCAGACGCTGTCTATCATTGTGATTGTAGGAACATAAAAACTCAATTACATGCACGCTATCTACACCATAACTATTGGATGGATATCATGTATTGTTAATCTGTAACCTGTGAAGGTACGAATTCCAACAGGGAACTAGTTTCAGAAATAGATAATATTGATAAAATAACACGTGCATAATGAAAGTAAGGAGTATATAATCGCATGTGAATTGACTAGATAGTTACAGCATCAACACATCCTTACATAGTATGTGTGGTTGTTTTGGCTATAGGTATCTCACGCAGCCTGGAAGAATCCACTGCTATTTACATGGAATTCTTCTCAACTCGTCTTTAAAGATCTCGTTTGAATATTTTCTACTAGCACGATTGGTGTACATCAGAAACTATTAAAAATAACAACATATGCTATGAATGTAAAAGAGAATGTCCTTCTTTTCAAAACTAAGATTATCATCTCAAAGGCTATGAATAGAAGTAGGTAGATGTGCAAGACAACAGAGTTGTTTACAAATCTAGAAGACGGGTTTCCATTTTGTTTTTAACCATCCATTGTATACACAATTAAGAAAGCAATATATTAAGCAATAGTGTTGGACTAGACCAAATGTGTTTACTGAACTTGTCAAAAATGTGAATGTAAAGGTTAAACATAATTTATTGTTTTGGGTAGAGGCAGATCACCTCATTTTTCCCGGGTATATTAAGTACCTCTCGCCATCCGCAAGAATCAACACTTTCTCACTAGACAAGTCGATCGCCCAGTGGGATTCGAACCCGCAGCGGTGAGAGGCGAAAACGTTTTAGAGGCAGCGTCTTTGCTATCCAGGCCAAGGAGGCAAATTATAATTTAGGTATTTTTGTATATAAAGCCTTTAAGATTTGAAAAAATGAATATGTGTACACTTTATAGAGTTCGCCACCTTAAACTGTATTTTCATATTATAGATTTAAATGGAGTTTAAAGAGAATCTAAATATATATAAACATTTGTCAAATAATTGTCCTCTCCAACTCTGGAATATCTGATATCATATGTAGTATGGATACATGGTTCGTATTGCACTATACAATAATTCATAGATGATCATATTTTCGCTGTTTCTCAATAAAACCGTGCATCGTTGTCTTCATAGTTATACTTGTTACTAGTACTAGTAACATTCACGTTCAGTGTACATTTGCAATGAAGGTAAGATGAGTACATGTATGTAGTTTATATGATTCCCTTTGATATTGCATGTCATAGGATATTAATAGTCTTCCAATCTGTTTGGCAGTAGCACATGTTCAAACGAGAACTTTAAAAGGTTCCACGTGAACAGTATCTGATTCTTCCAGTGCTACACCGCTGGTCCCAATACACGACACAGCAGTCTTCGTCGTAACCGGCTAGTGTGATATTTCAGTGGAATATGTTGTTTGAATACAGAAAATAAAATGAAATCATTTAAAACCTCGAAATATCCGCATTTTATTGTAAATAAATGAGTGAGGTTTTCCAAACGTATTTTTATCAGCCCCAACCTATTTATATAGAGGCCAACACCTCGGCAATTTCCCACAAAATCACTGTTTATGATCGAATAAAAGAAACAATACTAACAAAATGTGTTTTCTTTTTGTTCCTTAGAAAATACTATATAAAATTCGGGCAAGTTAAAAAGCTTTCGGGCAAGTGGTTTTGCTAGTTAACTTGCCACAATGGGCAAGTGCTGCGAAAAAAAATTAGCGTGAAGACTGCACAGACGTATTTAAGACGTGTTTGTTGATTTTGGAACTGCTAGTCACTCCACACACGATTATATTGATATTGGTGGATACTCCTTACCTCAATATGCACGTGTAAATTTATCAATATTATCTATTTCTGAAACTAGTCCCCTGTCTACATTACCAACGGGAGACCGATTTAATCTTTCATTTTTAGATTAAAGACTAACGATATTATTCAAGAGTATCCAAACTAGTTATGGTATTGATAGCGTGCATGTAATTGGGTGTTTGTGTTCCTACAATTACAATTATAGACAGCGTCTGCCAACTGAGAAGAAAGCCAATTCGGCAGAAGATAACGCCACCGTAAATAACCTGAGAAAAGGAGAACGTTGCAAATTTCAATTACCAAAATGCACGTTTTACATTTATGAAATTATGAATATTATAACTGAATGCAATCTCTCTGAATTCAGATATCAAACGAGTTCAAATTAAGCCTTATAATGCTAAAACATTCTACATTGACTATAACACATGGTTAGTTCAATTACGAATAATGCTTTTATGATTTTCGAATTTTGTCTGAAATTGACGGCATCAGTTACGTGTCGGGAGCATTTTGTTACTTACTACTTTTTTGAAAAATAAATCAATGAAATCATTATTTCTCTATGTACGTAAAGTTGCATAAATGTTTCAACCCGAAAAAGAAAAAAAGGATCGAGTCCAGTTTTATTGGACGGGCTGCTATCAGGTGTCTATTCACGAGCGCGAACCCACTACTGCCCGACATGGGAACTTTTGCCTGCTGTGTTTCCACCCTGGGCCGATACGTTCCTCCTTAGACAACCTGGACATGCCTGGGCTCCCCCGGGCAGCCCATATTGATGCCGGGCTTAGTGCGGACGCCCGATCGACACAGACACTCTGACAGCAGAACCCCCGTCCTCAAACCGTCCTCAGACCCCGGCCTCCAAGTAACTGGATTACAGGAGCACGCCACAACTCCCAGCCGATAGACACACGCTGAAATTGGTATTATAAACCTATATACTCGTATATACCAACTCTTTTTTTTCTTTCTTTTTTGGTTTGTATAAAATATCTAAGAACGTATTTTAAATCGTTTGTATCCTTTCTCAAAATAGTCATATATTGATAAAATAAAAACATAGGCTATAAATTGACCGTAAACGTGTACAAATATGGCCGACACGCATACGCCACTTCTGCCAGCGGCAAGATAAGCAATATTACCTTGTCTCTGTGTATTATGATAGCATGGAATGGAATGGAATGGAGTGGAATAAATGAATGAATGAATGAATGAATGAATGAATGAATGAATGAATGAATGAATGAATGAATGAATGAATGAATGAATGAATATGTCATATCAGGCTGAAATGGGGAATGGTGTGTAATGCCACCTTGAATAAACTGGTACAAGGAGAACACTACAAAGTTCAATTACCATTTGAGGCTACACTCAAATAAAAAACATTGCTTATATACGATAAGACAAGTCGAACTGAAGTGAAAACGCATCATCTACAAAGGTCATACAAAAAAATATAATTAAATACAGAAATGTAAAACGTGCATTTTGGTAATTGAACTTTGCAGCGTTCTCCTTTTTTGTCTCAGTTTATTCAAGGTGGCATAATCTACTGCCGAATCAACTTTCTTCTCAGTTGGCAGACGCTGTCTATCATTGTGATTGTAGGAACATAAAAACTCAATTACATGCACGCTATCTACACCATAACTATTGGATGGATATCATGTATTGTTAATCTGTAACCTGTGAAGGTACGAATTCCAACAGGGAACTAGTTTCAGAAATAGATAATATTGATAAAATAACACGTGCATAATGAAAGTAAGGAGTATATAATCGCATGTGAATTGACTAGATAGTTACAGCATCAACACATCCTTACATAGTATGTGTGGTTGTTTTGGCTATAGGTATCTCACGCAGCCTGGAAGAATCCACTGCTATTTACATGGAATTCTTCTCAACTCGTCTTTAAAGATCTCGTTTGAATATTTTCTACTAGCACGATTGGTGTACATCAGAAACTATTAAAAATAACAACATATGCTATGAATGTAAAAGAGAATGTCCTTCTTTTCAAAACTAAGATTATCATCTCAAAGGCTATGAATAGAAGTAGGTAGATGTGCAAGACAACAGAGTTGTTTACAAATCTAGAAGACGGGTTTCCATTTTGTTTTTAACCATCCATTGTATACACAATTAAGAAAGCAATATATTAAGCAATAGTGTTGGACTAGACCAAATGTGTTTACTGAACTTGTCAAAAATGTGAATGTAAAGGTTAAACATAATTTATTGTTTTGGGTAGAGGCAGATCACCTCATTTTTCCCGGGTATATTAAGTACCTCTCGCCATCCGCAAGAATCAACACTTTCTCACTAGACAAGTCGATCGCCCAGTGGGATTCGAACCCGCAGCGGTGAGAGGCGAAAACGTTTTAGAGGCAGCGTCTTTGCTATCCAGGCCAAGGAGGCAAATTATAATTTAGGTATTTTTGTATATAAAGCCTTTAAGATTTGAAAAAATGAATATGTGTACACTTTATAGAGTTCGCCACCTTAAACTGTATTTTCATATTATAGATTTAAATGGAGTTTAAAGAGAATCTAAATATATATAAACATTTGTCAAATAATTGTCCTCTCCAACTCTGGAATATCTGATATCATATGTAGTATGGATACATGGTTCGTATTGCACTATACAATAATTCATAGATGATCATATTTTCGCTGTTTCTCAATAAAACCGTGCATCGTTGTCTTCATAGTTATACTTGTTACTAGTACTAGTAACATTCACGTTCAGTGTACATTTGCAATGAAGGTAAGATGAGTACATGTATGTAGTTTATATGATTCCCTTTGATATTGCATGTCATAGGATATTAATAGTCTTCCAATCTGTTTGGCAGTAGCACATGTTCAAACGAGAACTTTAAAAGGTTCCACGTGAACAGTATCTGATTCTTCCAGTGCTACACCGCTGGTCCCAATACACGACACAGCAGTCTTCGTCGTAACCGGCTAGTGTGATATTTCAGTGGAATATGTTGTTTGAATACAGAAAATAAAATGAAATCATTTAAAACCTCGAAATATCCGCATTTTATTGTAAATAAATGAGTGAGGTTTTCCAAACGTATTTTTATCAGCCCCAACCTATTTATATAGAGGCCAACACCTCGGCAATTTCCCACAAAATCACTGTTTATGATCGAATAAAAGAAACAATACTAACAAAATGTGTTTTCTTTTTGTTCCTTAGAAAATACTATATAAAATTCGGGCAAGTTTAAAAGCTTTCGGGCAAGTGGTTTTGCTAGTTAACTTGCCACAATGGGCAAGTGCTGCGAAAAAAAATTAGCGTGAAGACTGCACAGACGTATTTAAGACGTGTTTGTTGATTTTGGAACTGCTAGTCACTCCACACACGATTATATTGATATTGGTGGATACTCCTTACCTCAATATGCACGTGTAAATTTATCAATATTATCTATTTCTGAAACTAGTCCCCTGTCTACATTACCAACGGGAGACCGATTTAATCTTTCATTTTTAGATTAAAGACTAACGATATTATTCAAGAGTATCCAAACTAGTTATGGTATTGATAGCGTGCATGTAATTGGGTGTTTGTGTTCCTACAATTACAATTATAGACAGCGTCTGCCAACTGAGAAGAAAGCCAATTCGGCAGAAGATAACGCCACCGTAAATAACCTGAGAAAAGGAGAACGTTGCAAATTTCAATTACCAAAATGCACGTTTTACATTTATGAAATTATGAATATTATAACTGAATGCAATCTCTCTGAATTCAGATATCAAACGAGTTCAAATTAAGCCTTATAATGCTAAAACATTCTACATTGACTATAACACATGGTTAGTTCAATTACGAATAATGCTTTTATGATTTTCGAATTTTGTCTGAAATTGACGGCATCAGTTACGTGTCGGGAGCATTTTGTTACTTACTACTTTTTTGAAAAATAAATCAATGAAATCATTATTTCTCTATGTACGTAAAGTTGCATAAATGTTTTAACCCGAAAAAGAAAAAAAGGATCGAGTCCAGTTTTATTGGACGGGCTGCTATCAGGTGTCTATTCACGAGCGCGAACCCACTACTGCCCGACATGGGAACTTTTGCCTGCTGTGTTTCCACCCTGGGCCGATACGTTCCTCCTTAGACAACCTGGACATGCCTGGGCTCCCCCGGGCAGCCCATATTGATGCCGGGCTTAGTGCGGACGCCCGATCGACACAGACACTCTGACAGCAGAACCCCCGTCCTCAAACCGTCCTCAGACCCCGGCCTCCAAGTAACTGGATTACAGGAGCACGCCACAACTCCCAGCCGATAGACACACGCTGAAATTGGTCTTATAAACATATATACTCGTATATACCTACTCTTTTTTTTCTTTCTTTTTTCGTTTGTATAAAATATCTAAGAACGTATTTTAAATCGTTTGTATCCTTTCTCAAAATAGTCATATATTGATAAAATAAAAACATAGGCTATAAATTGACCGTAAACGTGTACAAATATGGCCGACACGCATACGCCACTTCTGCCAGCGGCAAGATAAGCAATATTAACTTGTCTCTGTGTATTATGATAGCATGGAATGGAGTGGAATAAATGAATGAATGAATGAATGAATGAATGAATGAATGAATGAATGAATGAATGAATGAATGAATGAATGAATGAATGAATGAATGAATATGTCATATCAGGCTGAAATGGGGAATGGTGTGTAATGCCACCTTGAATAAACTGGTACAAGGAGAACACTACAAAGTTCAATTACCATTTGAGGCTACACTCAAATAAAAATCATTGCTTATATACGATAAGACAAGTCGAACTGAAGTGAAAACGCATCATCTACAAAGGTCATACAAAAAAATATAATTAAATACAGAAATGTAAAACGTGCATTTTGGTAATTGAACTTTGCAGCGTTCTCCTTTTTTGTCTCAGTTTATTCAAGGTGGCATAATCTACTGCCGAATCAACTTTCTTCTCAGTTGGCAGACGCTGTCTATCATTGTGATTGTAGGAACATAAAAACTCAATTACATGCACGCTATCTACACCATAACTATTGGATGGATATCATGTATTGTTAATCTGTAACCTGTGAAGGTACGAATTCCAACAGGGAACTAGTTTCAGAAATAGATAATATTGATAAAATAACACGTGCATAATGAAAGTAAGGAGTATATAATCGCATGTGAATTGACTAGATAGTTACAGCATCAACACATCCTTACATAGTATGTGTGGTTGTTTTGGCTATAGGTATCTCACGCAGCCTGGAAGAATCCACTGCTATTTACATGGAATTCTTCTCAACTCGTCTTTAAAGATCTCGTTTGAATATTTTCTACTAGCACGATTGGTGTACATCCGAAACTATTAAAAATAACAACATATGCTATGAATGTAAAAGAGAATGTCCTTCTTTTCAAAACTAAGATTATCATCTCAAAGGCTATGAATAGAAGTAGGTAGATGTGCAAGACAACAGAGTTGTTTACAAATCTAGAAGACGGGTTTCCATTTTGTTTTTAACCATCCATTGTATACACAATTAAGAAAGCAATATATTAAGCAATAGTGTTGGACTAGACCAAATGTGTTTACTGAACTTGTCAAAAATGTGAATGTAAAGGTTAAACATAATTTATTGTTTGGGGTAGAGGCAGATCACCTCATTTTTCCCGGGTATATTAAGTACCTCTCGCCATCCGCAAGAATCAACACTTTCTCACTAGACAAGTCGATCGCCCAGTGGGATTCGAACCCGCAGCGGTGAGAGGCGAAAACGTTTTAGAGGCAGCGTCTTTGCTATCCAGGCCAAGGAGGCAAATTATAATTTAGGTATTTTTGTATATAAAGCCTTTAAGATTTGAAAAAATGAATATGTGTACACTTTATAGAGTTCGCCACCTTAAACTGTATTTTCATATTATAGATTTAAATGGAGTTTAAAGAGAATCTAAATATATATAAACATTTGTCAAATAATTGTCCTCTCCAACTCTGGAATATCTGATATCATATGTAGTATGGATACATGGTTCGTATTGCACTATACAATAATTCATAGATGATCATATTTTCGCTGTTTCTCAATAAAACCGTGCATCGTTGTCTTCATAGTTATACTTGTTACTAGTACTAGTAACATGCATGTTCAGTGTACATTTGCAATGAAGGTAAGATGAGTACATGTATGTAGTTTATATGATTCCCTTTGATATTGCATGTCATAGGATATTAATAGTCTTCCAATCTGTTTGGCAGTAGCACATGTTCAAACGAGAACTTTAAAAGGTTCCACGTGAACAGTATCTGATTCTTCCAGTGCTCAACGCTGGTCCCAATACACGACACAGCAGTCTTCGTCGTAACCGGCTAGTGTGATATTTCAGTGGAATATGTTGTTTGAATACAGAAAATAAAATGAAATCATTTAAAACCTCGAAATATCCGCATTTTATTGTAAATAAATGAGTGAGGTTTTCCAAACGTATTTTTATCAGCCCCAACCTATTTATATAGAGGCCAATTGGAACACCTCGGCAATTTCCCCCAAAATCACTGTTTATGATCGAATAAAAGAAACAATACTAACAAAATGTGTTTTCTTTTTGTTCCTTAGAAAATACTATATAAAATTCGGGCAAGTTAAAAAGCTTTCGGGCAAGTGGTTTTGCTAGTTAACTTGCCCCCAATGGGCAAGTGCTGCGAAAAAAAATTAGCGTGAAGACTGCACAGACGTATTTAAGACGTGTTTGTTGATTTTGGAACTGCTAGTCACTCCACACACGATTATATTGATATTGGTGGATACTCCTTACCTCATTATGCACGTGTAAATTTATCAATATTATCTATTTCTGAAACTAGTCCCCTGTCTACATTACCAACGGGAGACCGATTTAATCTTTCATTTTTAGATTAAAGACTAACGATATTATTCGAGAGTATCCAAACTAGTTATGGTATTGATAGCGTGCATGTAATTGGGTGTTTGTGTTCCTACAATTACAATTATAGACAGCGTCTGCCAACTGAGAAGAAAGCCAATTCGGCAGAAGATAACGCCACCGTAAATAAACTGAGAAAAGGAGAACGTTGCAAATTTCAATTACCAAAATGCACGTTTTACATTTATGAAATTATGAATATTATAACTGAATGCAATCTCTCTGAATTCAGATATCAAACGAGTTCAAACTAAGCCTTATACTGCTAAAACATTCTACATTGATTATAACACCTGGTTAGTTCAATTAAGAATAATGCTTTTATGATTTTCGAATTTTGTCTGAAATTGACGGCATCAGTTACGTGTCGGGAGCATTTTGTTACTTACTACTTGTTTGAAAAATAAATCAATGAAATCATTATTTCTCTATGTACGTAAAGTTGCATAAATGTTTCAACCCGAAAATGAAAAAAAGGATCGAGTCCAGTTGTATTGGACGGGCTGCTATCAGGTGTCTATTCACGAGCGCGAACCCACTACTGCCCGACATGGGAACTTTTGCCTGCTGTGTTTCCACCCTGGGCCGATACGTTCCTCCTTAGACAACCTGGACATGCCTGGGCTCCCCCGGGCAGCCCATATTGATGCCGGGCTTAGTGCGGACGCCCGATCGACACAGACACTCTGACAGTAGAACCCCCGTCCTCAAACCGTCCTCAGACCCCGGCCTCCAAGTAACTGGATTACAGGAGCACGCCACAACTCCCAGCCGATAGACACACGCTGAAATTGGTATTATATATATAATGATACGCTTTCCCTTTTTTCTTCTTTTGTGTGTAAACATTCTAAGTGTTTTAAATGATTTGTATCTTTTTCTCAAAATACTGACATATATCGGTAAAATAAAAATATAAAATACTGGCTATTTATTGAATGCAACGTGTACCAATATGGCAGACACGAATACGTCACTTCTGCCAGAGGCAAGATGTCTATATTAGAATGTCACTTTCGTATAAATTATGTTCGGGACGACCAAACTTTTATTGATATGAACACGCTTAGTTTATTGATTAAACCAAGAGTAGTTGATTGTTTTTCTTCGAAAATGGAAGATTGAAAATAATCGTTTTTCATGTTTGTATAGACAATTTAGTGAAATACAAGACCCGAAGAAGGTATTTCCTAACTATATGTTTACGCGTCAGTGAAATACAAAGACCCGAAGAAGGTATTTCCAAACTATGCTTCCGAGTCAGTGAAATACAAGACCTGAAGAAGGTATTTCCTAACTATGTTTACGCGTCAGTGAAATACAAGAACCGAAGAAGGTATTTCCTAACTATGTTTACGCGTCAGGGTTGTCTGTTTTAAACTTGGTGGTAAAGCAATTGCAATGTATTGCGAAATTAATCGTCATGGTCATGCGTACCTTTGCGTCATGGTCATGTGTACCTTTGAACGAGTTCACGTTTTAAATTGTTCATTATATAGCCTTTAATTAATGTCTAAACAAATTTAGCCCCAAAGGTTAGGAAATACCTTCTTCGGTTAAATGATTGATATTGATAAAAACAAAACTGCAATAAAATGCAAATATGAAATGAGGTACATCAAATTTTGTTTTATAAATATCAATTTATTATTTAATATCATTATTTCTCTATGTGTGTAAATAGTCCGATTCACTGCTGTTGATAAATTAAGAAAAATAATGTTGGCATTTTAAAAACAAGAAACAAAAACAAAACAAAAAAACGTAACAATTTGACAGAAAAACAAATGGTTTAGAAAACAGGCTGCGAGGAAGTTGGATGTATTTCAAAACAAATACAAATAATGTTTATATTAAACGCTTCTAGAAATGAAATTGTATTTTCATATTTACTGAAAAACATTGCATTTATTGTTATAAAACTGACAACTAATGTATTTCATACCTGTCAATACTGAATACTGCAACAATTAAATTCGTCCGATTAACCTATTTGATCTGCATGTATAAGCAACCCGTTAGCATTACAGCTTTGTTTCTTCCATATGTTTAGCGTATATTTGTAATAAACACGTCGATAGTTTTTCGGTGTAAATAAACTTAAAAATGCAATTAAAAAACAATAAACGCATAATAATTTGCCAGGCAATGGATGCGTAAAAGGCGACGATGATTAAAAGTGAAATTATGAATATTATAACTGAATGCAATCTCTCTGAATTCAGATATCAGAAGAGTTCAAATTAAGCTTTATAATGCTTGGTGTTGACAGTTGACAGTTGGTGAAAGATGCTAATTGCTTTCTGAAGAAGAAATTAGTGATTTTATCCTTAATCAAGTGCAATTTAGATCATTTATATTTTGACATCGAGAGAAATAGGTATATAATAAAAAGGTCAAGTTAAATAACCTCATAATCATATAGATACAGTGAATATTAGTACAGATATACATGCCTATTAATCCATCCATATGTTATTATTAGTTGCAATTCAATTGCTGACTACTTTAACTTAGTTTGTCAACCACAGACTTTAAATAAACAATGACATATATACCCGTTGACTTGTTGAGTAAAGACAAGTTTTAACTCCGTAAATGAAAACACTTCACTGACAGGCTGCGTTCTAGTAAATGGAAATAAATTATATACTAGTCAAAAAACTCCCAAGTACCCAGATAGAAATATATCAATAATATTCTCATTTAAGAAAGAAATTTTCGAAATATTTAATTTCAAACATTTCAAACAATATTCAATTAAAAGGGAGATAATTTACAACTATCCATGTTTCATTTTATTATAGACGGAACATCTGCAATAAATGGTTCAAACGTTCATGTTGTTGTTTTTTTATTCCCACGAAGGGTGGCATATAGTAGTCGCACCGTCCGTCAGTCCGTCCGTCCGTCCGTTTGTCCGTACAGTCATGTCCGGTAAATAACTCTGACATTCATGGACAGTTTTTCAAATAACTAGGCACAATTGCTCACCGCAACATGACGACGTGTCGCGCACATAATCCATGACTACAATGTCAAGGTCACACTTAGAGGTCAAAGGTTACTTCGGGGGCATTTGCCACGTATAGTGACATTTCTTCTTTTCATATATTTTTAAGAAACTCTTCTTGCTTCACTGTTATACTGGACAAAATTCCTAATTCCTACTGTTATGTTATTGGTACTGAAGGAGAATATATAGAACGACAATGCATGTGCTCTAACTATATTTAATATGTGCATGTAGATGATCCAAAGAGAGTGCTGGTAACAGATTACCAGTGTGTGTGTGTGTGTGTGTGTGTGTGTATGTGTGTGTGTGTGTAATTCTAAGGTTTATAGTCCCTCCACCAACAAACTCGATAAGCCGTTAAGGTATCTTAAAGAGATGGGTACAATAGAGTCTGGACTTGTACCAGTCTCAGAGGTAAGGCATGTGGTTAGATTTGACAAGGTAGACAACTCTACAAAGACTTGGTATCAAATCAATACTGTTACATTTCCCTCCTTAAAGAATAACAACATATAACATCAAGTCACACTATTTCTGAAATAACAGCAGCAATATGTATCCCAAGAAATGTCACTTATTATGGAACGCCAAACACGACTTTGATGGTCATTTTCCATTCTGATCTGGTCACTTTCCATTATGATGCGGTCGCTTTACATTATGATGTGGTCATTTGTCATTATGATGTGGTCACTTTTCATTATGATGTGGTCGCTTTACATTATGATGTGGTCATTCGTCATTACGATGTGGTCACTTTCCATTATGATGTGGTCACTTTCCATTATGATGTGGTTACTTTACATTATGATGTGGTAAGTTTCTATTATGATGTGGTCACTTTCATTATGATGTGGTCATTTTTCATTATGATGTGGTCACTTTTCATTATGATGTGGTTACTTTGCATTATGATGTGGTAAGTGTCTATTATGATGTGGTCACTTTTCATTATGATGTGGTTACTTTCCATTATGATGTGGTTACTTTGTATTATGATTTGGTCGCTTTTCATTATGATTGGGTCACTTTACATTATGATGTAGTCCGTTTTAATTATGATGTGGTAAGTTTCTATTATGATGTGGTCACTTTACATTATGATGTGGTCATTTTTCATTATGAAGTGGTTACTTTCTATTATGATGTGGTCGCTTTTCATTATTATGTGGTCACTTTACATTATGATGTGGTAAGTTGCTATTATGATGTGGTATGTGTGGTCACGTGTTTTTTCTTCAAATAGCGCCATCTATTGACACTGCTTGCGGAATTCAAAATGGCGACAATGATAGAAATCCTAAATTATGATAAAGTATCCGATGAAGCTCGTGTAAGATTTTTAGAAGAAGAGTATCTTTTCATGCGATTAACACATTGCAACAACAATAACTATTTTACAGCGAGTTATTTGAGAAGTATTGCGGTGTCGATGTACAAAAAGTATGGTTTAAATTCACCGTGTATAAATCGGCATAGTCTAAAACCTGGGATGGAATGGAATTAGAATGCCATTATGGTATGAGAATTTGATTCCAATCGCATTCCATTTTGCTCTAAATTCCCATTCCATATTTTAGTCTGTGACACATGTATATGATAAAATATGGAACGAATCTGGAAGAAAGACACAATGAAAAAGTGTGAAATATGCTTATTAAGGGTCTATTTGATTATCTAATTATCAGGAAAGCATGGGAACAAAAATTCAATGTGATAGATCTATAATTGTCTAAATACATATATAACCTTTAAGTATTAGCCAGGATTATAGTCATTTCTTATGTTAAGTCTTCTAGTCGTACCCTAGATTGTTTTTCTTTTTGGCTGAGACTGCTGTGGTTGTTCAGTACAATTATGGATACATCATGTATCCCCGCAGTGGTTGTTCCGTATCATCATGAATCGTACTGAAAAATCACAGCCTAAGGTATTTCTAATTATGTATATTTTATATAGCTTTACAACACAATCTTAGTTTATATTTAGTTAATTTCTACGGATATGATCTGTCTTTATTGTTAGCGATTTAGGGTTGTTTATGTTGTCTTTTCAATTTGGGCGCTGAAGACATGATAATAGCAACGACTGTGTACACATAAAATCGAGACAAGCTAACCTTAAAGTTGATCAGGCTTTGTGGCTAAATCTATTTTAAAAAAGCTATAAAATTACCAATTTAAAACAGAAAATGATATACATGTAGATGGGAAATTAACAGTTTCTTATAATAAAACGCAATAATTAATAATTATAAATTACAATACGTCATGTTAGTCCTTTTGAAAAGCATTGAAAACAAATTTACCGCCAAGCTTAAAATAGCTATCCCTGCGCGTAACTATAGTTAGGAAATACCTTATTTTAGTTGTTTATTTTATATGATAATTGCTATTTCGTTTTGGGGTTTATTGCTCATTTAGTTTATTTTAATCAATTAAATACATATCTAATGTATAACAATTCTAAAACAAATACCAATCCTGATGTACTTCCTTTAACCTGTTGGCCTTATTGCCTACCGACCGTTCAAAGTCGTTAACGCAGTCTTCATTTCACCACTATGCGGGTCTACGATGTCATTGCGTTTGGGTACTGTGACTTCTATAGGACCATATTCTCATGTTTTATTTATAAAACAATAGAAATTAAGCCAAAACGCAATCACAGGAAGGAAACCTTTGCACAAACACAATATAGAAATACTAAAACTATAAATCATATATCGGAACTGCCAGTGAAAAACTAAGAGATGACATATACTTATAGAGGATTTTACATGAGTGCCCGTTTAATATTGAATTCATTAAACGAGTTTGACGGACGCACGCACACATTGAAATATGTACATGGCATACACAAACAAACAAAGTCAGTGCACATTATCATAGCATTATAGTATGGTCGGTGAAATTGCCTTGTACGAATGTCATGCAAACAATTCAGTACTAACAATAAAGGGGCGGAGCTTTACGTCCAATACAATTATGGAAGTTAGAGCACAGACAGCACGCGCGGACAGGGGCACTGAGTACACAATACCATACTACAAACAAATATAGAGCTTGTATAAGATCGTTGGTTAGGCCTTTACAAGTTTTTTCTATGTTTAGCGTCATTGAGCTCGTAGGTTTTTGAATGGCTGGGATAAAAAAAATGACATGCATATGAAAACGATCAACTATATCAATTCCTAATTGGAATAAACAAAATCGTATTAAATGAATATGGTTTCAGTTAGAAAACAAATATATTTGTTTATGTGCCTGTCTTTCATGGGCATAGGAAAGTTTCACTTATTGGGAGGAGTTTTTGGATGCGGGGAGGGTTGCGGCAAACGTTTTGAAAATATATTTGAGAATCAAAAAGTTTGTTTCAAATTGTTTTCACAAAATAAAAATAAAACATTATACACGCCCAATTAAACTTAAACATACAACATTATCATATGGAAAAAAGTAGTACTTTTTGTGTCGCCTTTTCGAAAAAAAAAGCGATACATAGGGATCACTTTGTCGTCCATCCGTCCGTCAGTCCGTCAGTCTGTCAGTCCGTTACAAACTTAACGTTGGCTATAACTTTGTCATTTCTCCATATTTCTTTATCAAACTTTCCATTTATGCTCATCATGACCACATAAACATGACCATACTAAAATGCAAAGGTCAAGGTCACACTGAAGGTCATTATATGGGTTAATACGCAAACTTAAAGTTGCCTATAATTTTGTTATTTCTCCATATTTCTTCATCAAACTTTCCATATATACTCATCATGACCACATCAACATGGCCATACTAAAATGTAAAAGGTCAAGTCACACTGAAGGTCATTATATGGGTTAATACGCAAACTTAACGTTGCCTATAAAATTGTATAAGGTCAAGGTCACACTGAAGGTCATTATATGGGTTAATACGCAAACTTGACATTGGCTATAACTTTGTCATTTCTCCAAATTTCTTCATCAAACTTTCAATATATACTCATCATGACCACATCAAATTTAGAGCAGAATGGAATGCGATTAGAATCAAAATCTCATACCATAATGGCATTCTAATTCCATTCCATCCCAGGTTTTAGACTATGCCGATTTATACACGGTGAATTTAAACCATACGTTTTGTACCTAGACACTTCAATACAATTTCTCAAATAACTCGCTGTAAAATAGTTAATTGTTGTTGCATTGTGTTAATCGCATGAAAAGATACTCTTCTTCTAAAAATCTTACACGAGCTTCATCGGATACTTTAACATAATTTAGGATTTCTATCATTGTCGCCATTTTGAATTCCGCACGCAGTGTCGATATATGGCGCTATTTGAATAAAAGCCACGTGACTACACATACCACATCATAATAGAAACTTACCACATCATAATGAAAAAGACCACATCATAATGTAAAGTGACCACATCATAATGAAAAGCGACCACATCATAATGGAAAGTAACCACATCATAATGAAAAGTGACTACATCATAATGTAAAGTGACCACATCATAATAGAAACTTACCACATCATAATTAAAACAGACCACATCATAATGTAAAGTGACCACATCATAATGAAAAGCGATCACACCATAATACAAAGTAACCACATCATAATGGAAAGTAACCACATCATAATGAAAAGTGACCACATCATAATGTAAAGTGACCACATCATAATGAAAAGTGACCACATCATAATACAAAGTAACCACATCATAATGGAAAGTAACAACATCATAATGAAAAGTAACCACATCATAATGTAAAGTGACCACATCATAATGTAAAGTGACCACATCATAACAAAAAGTGACCGCATCACAATGAAACGTGACCACATCGTAATGACAAATGACCACATCATAATGGAAAGTGACCACATCATAATGACAAATGACCACATCATAATGAAAAGCGACCACATCATAATGAAAAGTGACCATATCATAATGGAAAATGACCATCAAAGTCGTGTTTGGCGTTCCATAACGTATAGCTTGGCTAAAGTTC
This sequence comes from Cyrtodaria siliqua, assembly GCA_037043455.1. Lineage (NCBI taxonomy): Eukaryota > Metazoa > Mollusca > Bivalvia > Adapedonta > Hiatellidae > Cyrtodaria > Cyrtodaria siliqua. The sequence continues at coordinate 141,492 of JAWPHD010002965.1, forward strand.
TCAGTTCCATCTATCAAGCTGGCTGTACACATAACGAATTTAATCACCAGTCTAATGGCATGTTATTAAGTGCTATTACCACCATAGTATTTCCTGTAGTTCAAAATTTCCATGAAGCACTTAATATCTATTAGTCTGCCATTCCTAATTATCACTTCAGTAATACAGTTGTTGATTGACAGCACTGTTAATATTACATAGCTTCAATCACTTTTGGTTTTACAGATTCCCTGGTATTGTAACATACTCATTTGAATTCTGACTTTTCCAAGGCGGTAGCCCTATTGTCAACCCTTTTTGTGTTTGTGATGTCGTTTGCATTTATTATTGCTTTTGCCTTCTTGTTTGTCTGTTTGCGTGTTTGTTTCTGTGTTTTGTGGTTTACTGTCCTCCTTGCAATTGAATGCTACTTTCCCTGTCCGATCTTTTTATATTTCTTTTGAGAGGTACTTGTGAAGTAATTTGCTCTTTGATTTCAGACTCAAAATAGGTTTGATCTTCATTGAATGATGGCGGTAATTCAGATCTAAGACATCTTTGTTCTGAATGGATTCATTTGTTTTAAGCAAGTCTCGCCTATTACGTCTATACCTTACACCATCAGGGGTGCAAACAGAATATGTCCTTTCATTGTTCTTGTCAATCACAATGGCTGGTCTGCTTGTTTAATCCTAGTGTATTGACCTACATTGAGGGGCTCTAGTGGCCTTGACTTCCTATCATAGTAATATCTTCCCTTCTGTTTGCTAAGTTTGATTTTTCAGTGACTAACTCTGGGGAAATTATTTTGGGCTTGAGATTCTACTTTAATGTAGGAAGCACAGAGCGCAATTGTCTGCCCGTACTGAGCTGGGCCGGTGAATAGCCTGATTCTAGTGGGGTTGTCCTGTATTCTAAAATGCTTATAAGGGGGTCCCTTTTGTCTTCCTTTGCCTTCTCTTACAAATAGATACGTATTTCTCAGCCAAACCATTTGACTGATTGTGATAGGGGCTACATATTTCATGCTGGAAATCCCATTCCTTTGCAAAGTCTACAAATTCCTGTGAACTATAACAAGACCCATTATATTAAATGATTTGTAATTATCACCCATCTGGCCATGATCCCTTTAATCCTATTTATTACAGTGGTGCTGTTCATGTTTGGGGGTTCCTTGACCTCAAAGTACCTGCTGTAATAGTCAACAACTATCGAGTAGTTCTTGTTATCCCAAGTGAATAGGCCAGTGCCTATAATTTGCCATGGGTAATCAGGGACCTGTTGGAATTAATGGCTCTTTGGGATTGGAGCTTCTGTGTGTCAGGCATATATTACAATTAAGAACAATTTGTGTTATGTCGGCTGATATTCCAGGCCAAACATAACATCACATGCTCTCCTGAGGCATTTCTCTATACCCATATGACCTGTGTGAACTAACTCTGGCATTTTGACCTCATATCCTTTGGTATAATTATTTTATGACCCTTCATGATTAACCCATCAGCAATGGTCATTTGATCTCTATAGTTCCAGTAGGCCAAAATCTGGGACGGACTCATGTTTCTGGCTTCCAGCCAGCCCTGAAGGATAGTCTTTCTCAATAAGAGTTATATTTATCTTATATTGCCTATTGATGCTGCCTTGTTTGTTAGAGATTAGATCATGGCGGGGATTTCTTTATTTACACTATCCTGTTTTAATGGGATGACAGTAGGTTAAGTGTGAGGTTTGGTGCACCGTTGAACCGGTTTAAACTGTTCATAAGAAGTAATGAAAGAAGCAACACGTCTCACGCCCCCTAGTACCGGCTTAAGCGGTATTCTGCTTCGAAGCAACCTATATTGGGCTCGTTGGTCCCAAAGGACCAGTAAAATAACACTACTGATTCGTAGCACGGGGAGACTTTTTACAGCCGCCACACTGCACTTAACGAACGCTAGTGTGAATGTTAATTAATACTGATAAAGGTGATCCTTTGGGAGCAACAAACACAATTAAGAGAATAAAACAGCAGACTCAGTTTTATTGAGTCTGTTCATGAGAAGTAATGAAGGAAGCAACACCTCTCACGCCCCTAGCACCGGCTTAAGCGGTATTCTACTTCTATTTCCCAGCAAAATTCAACATCTTTTGACAGTAACTGTCTCAGGGGCCTGTGACCTTCGAGAGATTTGGTGCAAACCTTGACAGGTAGTTGACCATGCCGAATATGGTTTCAAATTCAGCCTTACTGGTAGGGGGTGGCATGTTTGCAATAGCACTGACCTTGGCTGGGTCGGGCTTTAGGCCCTCTGAAGTCAATAAATGACCAAAGACCTCAACACTCCTGCTAAAAGTTTATCCTCATTAAAGCGAACACCCCTTTCCAGTGACCTTTGCAAAACAGTCTTGAGATTCTTATCGTGCTCGTCCCTTGTTTACCCAAATACAAGAATGTCATCGACTATGGCGACAACACTATTTAACCCTTTGTAGACTTCATCGATTTTACGGATGAGTAAGTCACCACTGCACCTTAGCCCAAATGGAACACGAAGATATCGGAAACGGCCAAATATAGTATTAAAGGCTGTGAGGAACGAAGATTGTTCATCGAGTTTCATGGCCCAATAACCTGATCTGGCGTCAAGTTTTGTGAAATATTTGGCACCAGAGATCTGTGGCAGAATATCATTAAGAGTTCTCGTGGGATAATGTGGACGTTGAATGGCTTTGTTCAAGTCACGAGGGTCAATGCAAATTCTGATATTCCCTTGACGTTTCTCTGCCAATACCATGGAGTTAGCCCAGTTTTGTAATGACCCCTAAATCTTCCGTGCGGGATAATTCTTCTCTAACTTTTGCATGTAGAGCTACTGGGACTTTTCGGGGCGGATACACCACTGGAGTAACAGATGGGTCAATATGAATAGTACAATCCCCTGGGAACAGTCATATGCCCTTGAACATATCAGAATGCTCCTGTAAGACAGATGTCTTTGTGAGAGGCATCTGAGGAGACTCAGACTCCACGGAATAGGTGAGATCAATTAAGCTAAAATCAATGCATGTCTGAAGTCCAAATAATGGTGATGACCGGGTATTTGCTACGTGGAATACCATATTATTTACTTGACCTGAACTTGGGTGATAACATCTTAGTGTGATGCATTCCTTTAACTCCAGTTCAATTCCATTTTAAGCTGATAACCTAGTTTTTGACAGAACTGAGTTGATGCCTAGACTCTGATATATGTTCACCTGACTGCCAGTGTGAATTTTGAATTTTATAGACGTTTTGGTGGGACCTACCTTAAATCTGTAAATGCCTGCCCATTGATGATATTTGATGCAACGCTATCAATAAATATAGCCTCACTATTTGAATTATCCATTTGAATTTCATTAACACTTGATCTGCATTCAAATCCAAAGTGATTCCATTTCTTGCACCTAAAGCACTGTTTTCTATTGGCCGGGCAGAACTGATTTTTTCCACAGTTCAGGCAATTGTTTCTATACCTGTCCCTGTCCTCTGCTGTACTGTGCACGCGTTGTGATGCTCCTATCCGTACCTTGTGACCCATATTCCTGTCCGTCTGAGTGTGTGAATCCCGTCTTGCTGCTGGTTGTCTTTTAACGAAATTGACGATGCTGCAGTCGCTGCCTGATTCATTTCACGTATATCTGTTGTTGTATGTATTCAAATGACTGGCATATTTTAATTGCCCTGTCTAGCGTTAATTTGTCGCCTTGATTGATCAGCTTTTCTCAAATTTTCTGTGATTTCACTCCAAACACTAGCCTGTCCCTAATCATCTCCCCCTCGTCTGTAAAATTACAATCTAGCACTAGGAGGCGAAGTTTGGTTAAAAACTGTTCAAATGTATTTTCACCTTGCAGTTCATTGTTGAATCTATAACTTCCGAACATCGGATTAATTTTAGGTTGCAAATGTGTCTTAATGGCATCACCGATCACATTCATTTTTATTTTGTTCGTGCTATCTTCAGACAAAATGTTCTGTAAAAGTAATGTCACTGCCTTTTTCTCCCAACCACAGTAACAAGTATGTGACTTCCTCCTTCTCTTTTAACGGGCCCTTAGAAATTAAATCGCAATGCTCCTGAAACTTCCTCCAAGTTTCTGGTAAGTTTGAACTATCCCAGTCCATACTTGGTGTGGGTATACTGACGTGACTTAGACCCATTTTGAATACATGAAATTCAATCCGATTGCAGCTAAGAATCCAGCCTATTGAATGTCAAAATTGATACACCTATGAGCTAAGAGTTAAGTTATTCCTCTATTCTGACACCATGTTATGTTATCGGTACTGATGGAGAATATAGAACGACAATGCATGTGCTCTAACTATATTTAATATGTACATGTAGATGATACACAGAGAGTGCTGGTAACAGACTACCAGTCTCAGTGTGACTCTGTGTGTGTGTGAGTGTGTATCGTTCGAAGGTTTAACGTCCCTCCACCAGCATAATCGATAAGCCGTTATGTATCTTATAGAGTTGGGTACAATATAGTCTGGGCGGTGCTTCTTGTAGTGTCTGCGTTGTATCTGCAGTGCGTGCTGGGTGTTGTATCTGCATTGAGTGTGCCGTGTCGTGTCGCTGAGCTGCTCTGTGTAGTTGTCGCTGCGGCGGTGAGGAGGGGGTCTTGACGACGGTTGCTTTCAACGAATTACTGGGCTGGTGTAGTTTTGGTATCCCAGTTTGGGGCCACACCCATCACAGTATGACCCCCTACGCCGCACACACCACCCGACGGTCAGTACATCTTCCATATTCGGTCTTCATTCTTCCGTCCTCGGCGTCGATCCGCTGTGGCGGAAGTGTATTCTCAGCTCCGAACTTATGACTTCCAATTTCCGACTTCTGTGTAGCCATCAGGTGATGTGTGCTGTGACGGGACGCAGGAGACATCTTCACTCTCGGATATATTTGATAAGGTCAAGGATCCTTGATCAATAAGGTAGACAAATCTACAAAGACTTGGTATCAAATTGCAATACTGTTACACCTACTTTTGTATCTTAATTAATTGTCTTAGTCTAACTACATTTTAGAATAGTTGTGTGATAAGCAATAGTTTGTAAAATACGTATTTATTATTTATTTATTTATTTTTTTAATTGTTACATCTTTTGAGAGTTTAGTTACCCTCTTTTATTATGAATACATGAAAAATGAGCTGATAAAACAGTTGACTGAGTCAGGGCCATTCTTTTTTATTCCAGACAGAGTCCATCAGTCTAGGGAACATACATATAAGCAAAACGTGAAACGTAATAAATTTAAATTTAACCAACAACAGGGCATATACATTTTTTCCTACGACTTCATTATGACATAGAATCCGATATTTTTTTAATATAGAGCCTCTTTAGCAGGTGCTCGCTGAATACTCTTTCTCGTTGAAAACAAATTTAGTCTATAGCAACGAAAATTATATTTAAGCAAGAAATCCAAGTACTCGAATAGAATTGTTTACAATATGGAGTCGTCTTTTGGAAAATTTACTTATTTTCTTACTCTTTGAAATAGTATCAGTGTTTACTAGCTATGACGGCACTGGTAGAAGTCACGGGGGTGAACAGTGCAGTTCAGCATTTACAGGAACTTGGTAATGGTGTATTAGCAAATTCATAACAAAAGACACGCCGTTCCCTTCACAATTGTTTGGGATGCTTGTTTCTGCCAACGTTTTGTTTGACTTTTCACTTTCAGACAAAATTCATGTAGTACCTAAGCAAATTGTATATCAGTGAAACAGACTTTTAGTGTTACATAAAAATACCTTACTTTTCAAAATAGGTTGAGATGTAAAAAAAATATGCGCGAAATCTGTTTATGATGCTGCATGAAAATGTTAAAAAATTCTATTTTTATGAATTTTTATCCAAAAATGTTTTTAAATTAAGTCGTAAATTAAGACATCCTGAAAGTTGTATAGCAAAATATGAAAGCTTACTGAAGTTATTAAAAAAAAAAATTCAAAACAAAAGTATTTTTATTTGCCACTAAAACTACCAGTTCAAATGATATATAATTGATGTACGCTTTATTTAAATTGCTCAAATCTACTGCAAAAAAAACTTTGGCTGAAACATTAGCACCCCAAACAATAATTTAGTCTCAGGCTCTGTCGGCCATGTCACCGTCGATAATTTGAACCGAAGGCATTATATGTTTGGTTAGAACATGTTGTTACTGAATCCCTAAGAGACTGCAGAGATCTAAGCTCTTCTTAGATATAGAGGAGGCTGATACTAACTATATATGCATAACGAGCCCTGGGGCCAGACGGCAAAATGGCTCACTAATCCATTCCAAAGGAAGTTTTACATTAGACCTGAGATTCATGTCATTTAGTAGTTTTTTCAAATATTTTGATTTTCACAAGGGCAACTTGCCCCAGAATCGAACTTGGGCAATTATGGACGGTCTATTATTATCAAATTCAACTTTGGGGCATGTCTGAAATTTTCCTGTCCTGAAGACGAACATTAAAGTTGGGAACCAATACCCTAACATTTTACAGAAGCACTTAAAATATGTAATTTTTGCTAGGTATATAATAGTATACATTAGGAAAATACAGACAATTATTTTTTAAATCTAATTTCAACAAACAGGGGCTATGGGACCTTTGTTCTTTATGCTTCAGTGCTCACAGAAAATATTTTCGAGAGGCAGGCCCTGAATTAATATTGACAGGCCCTGAATTAATTATATAGTAAAATATGGCAAAAAGGGACAAGCCCCAACCAGATGTTGACAGGCCACGTGCTTGGTGATATCCTATTTCGTGAGCATTGCGCTTACAAGTGAATCCAACAAATCAGTAGTACAATCATGGAAGGCATAGTTATCAATACCTTGATCATCTATAACAACTGTGTACAGTACCCTAGTCTGACAAAACAAATATATCCAGGCTAGACTACCCTGTTGCAGAGATGCTCTCCACTACAACTACTGTTAGAGATGCTGTACTAACACTTTAATACGTGGCTGTGTTTTTTCTATACTTTGGGAACATAATTATTAACACCTGCCATCACAATTGGGAATTTTAGCTAAATTTTTCATCAAATTGGGAAAAAATATAGTAAAACGTTCATTTTATAATTGTATCGTTAATGTTGTTTACAGTACACCATTAGGTCCACAGAGGTATTTGGAAGCATTTCATACTCAATTCTTGTCAAACTTTTGCTACTTTTTTTTTCTTTCTTTCAAAATTGGGAAAAAATAAATGTTTTGGCATGGGAATATTTATACCTGAAATAACGACTATTAAAACAGCAAAAAAAAACACTACATGCACAGATATAAGGTTGCTCAGTAGCTCAGTGGCTTTCTCGGGTTGTTTATCAGTTGAAAACCTCGAATTACCTGAGAATTTAGACACAGTGCTGTACAGGCCATTCTTCGGGCACACTGGCAAGACTAGTCCATTCAATAGATGAATGCAGCATCATGTATTGTACAGTTCCGTTGTCTATTTATTTATTACTCTGCACCAATTGGGATCAATATATGAGGTCACCAGAAATTCCTCAGCCACTCTTGGACAAATTGCAACAGCCCAGTAATTTTATGAGACACTGTTCAACTAAAGGGCATTGGTTGCTTAACTGTACAATTGTAAAAACTCATAAAAAGCCATGAATCTCATGTCTAAGCTTCTTGATAACATTGAACTATCAACTTTGACCATAAGTTATAACTCAAGTATCTATTTAATGCACATGAAGATTGACAGAACTGACTTCAGTGGCTATGCTACAGGAGGATAATTACTAAAACAAATGACAGATAGATCATAGAAGCAAATACATCAAGATTAAGATATAAATACTATAATATCGCCTTCTCTCATCAATTTGTGATTCTTTATCAGACATTTGGTGGTATTGGCTAAATACACAGTTTGCAAATATATGTGGTAATATATAAACGCAAGAAAACATCAATATTTGCAGCAAAAAGAACAAAAAGAACAAAATCCAGTAAATTCAATTGAAACAGTGTTAACTGAATTCATTTATCTATTACTATTCTTTCATATCAAAGACATGTGAAAACGTTTTAATACTATAATATATTTCTGAGATATGTATTTTCTAATATAAAACCCCAAATTATATAAATGTCCATAGTATTTACAGTAATAGTTACATAAGTTAAAATATATTTACATAAATTTTTATTTTGCCCATTAAATGTTTCAGGGGATCGTATGAGTCATGATTTTGGCTTTAGTAATGGCGATGTTGGCAACATAGACCAAGTGATAGAGGCACTTAGGGAATTGGTATGTTTCTTTTTTTAAGCATTTACATTGTTATTAGTTTATATAATGTAAATTAGTATAACATTAGTATAACACTGATTGAATTATTTCTAAACTAAAGGACCAGTTTCAATATGGAACGTTTGAAACATTTAGCTTATACATATCAAATGTTGAATATAATAATTATATGTTTATCTTATTATAATTGTATGCTTTGTTGTTCGTGTCGATGATAGACATGATAAAGTAAAAAGTACTTGTGTGTGTTACCTGGTGGTTATATGAATATTATTTTCAATGGCACTGGCCACATGTGCCTAGAACCCTCAGAATCACCCACAGATCATCAAACTGTTTTTAACCCCTAATCTGTGGTATTTTATGTAAAAGATAAGTTTATTTAAATGACATAGTACATGTACAAACTGTCTGTTTTATCCTGTACCTGTAGGAAACCCTACGGTACAATGCCCATGAACGTCTGGAAGCAGAGACAATCACGGCCAGTATACAGAGACATAAACTGCAGTTCCTTCCTCAACAAATATCAAAAGAAATCTCAGGTATATTTTAGATACAAGTCTACAATTCAATGTTACAACCACATTTATGATGTCTTATTTATGATTTTAGCAGTTAAAATAGACATAAACTTGGTCACAAGTTAAGCTAGGACAAAAGTGTCATCTGTATTTTTTCAGCATTAATTAAACTAAAATTAAAACGCGATTAAAAAATAAAATTTTAAACTAAAATAAAATGCACTGATACATGTCCAGTGCATTGTTGCATTGTATCGATGCGGGTATGAATATTCATGACTACATTGTCATAACTGCCAAAGTAGGTCTAGGTACATTGCCCTTGGTGACAGGAGGAATGGTATTGTTTTCGGGTCAGCAATTCAGAGATCAAGGTCACCATGACCCGGTGTGGATATATGTTTCGTGCACAAAATGCACTGCCCTTGGTGACTGTAGGAACAGTATTACTTTTGCGGTAAGTAGGTAAAAGGTTAAGGTCGCCATGATTTGATGCGCATTATTATACACACTTAGGCTAGGCTCATGAAACTTCATAGGATCATTGGCCTTGGTTCAAAGGTCAACGTCGACATTGGTTTATTTTGACATACGGATACTATGATATGTGTTACTATTGTAGATGTTTTTCTTGAGCATGTTATTCTTACAGATGCTGTAAGTTCTGCACGCCAGTCAAATGCAGATGCATTGGCATACTTAAAGAAACAGCTGGAAGACATCAACAAGAATGTGGTCTACCTTGAAGACTATCAGAAAAAACTGGACGAGGAGAATGCTGTGTTACAGTAAGCTTGTGTTGAACATATGCTAACACCTTACAGTGTATGATAGCAGTATCAGATCACCACTCATTGCATTTCCTCATTACTTCCCCGTGTCAGGAATGGGTATTTGTTAGAATAGCATGCTTGCTTATTGTAATATTTACATGGTAATTGTAATATTTACATGGTAATTGTAATATTTACATGGATGTAATATTTACATGGTAATTGTAATATTTACATGGTAATTTCGTAATGGTAGTTTTGTAATATTTACATGGTAGTTTTGTAATATTTACATGGTAGTTTTGTAATATTCAGGCCTGCCAATTCTCAGGATAAAATCCAGATTCTCCGGATTTTTCAGTTGCTCGCCGGATCTCCTGATTTAAGTGAACAATCTCCAGACTTTCCATCAAAACAAACTGTTCATGATTTAACAGCTATACTGTCACAGTTTATTAGCTATTTCCCGAATAGGTCCGGTTACGCTCCCTATACAGTCTGCACGAAAAACTTTTTCAGAGTATAGTCCTTTGGACTATGCTTTGTGAAAAAATGTGTAGTCCAAATGGATTTCTTCTAGTCCGAAATAATACTACATAAATACTGATTAATTTTGCAATTTTTCTCATTACATTTGCAGTAAGGCATGCTATTGTAAAATATGCATTTATTTAAAGCATTGTTATTTAAGCCATGATCTTGTAATTCTATCCTTTGCAATTGTATAACATTTGATCGTTGAATGTTTCACCTTGCTTTTCCATACCAGGAACGACATGTTGTCATTATGCGGTGACCGTGAAGGTTACCGGAAACAGAGATCTATCACGCGCACAATAAAATAAATTATTTGATTGGATAAAATGACGAGTCAAAATCAATACCCGATAATTGCAATAAAATTACCCCTCTGGGCGCATAGCCGACAATGTGGTTTCCCACGCGCTTTAAAAGCAATACCTCGACGAATTGCTATCCCTCTGCGGGCAATCTATTATTAGAAGCCGTAAAAATCTGTTATTAGAAACGACAAAAAAAAACAATACATAATACCGAGAATTTATCAATAGTCGGTTCGGACTATAAGTTTAGGTTTTTTTTATAGTCCGAACGTAATTTTTATAGCCTCGGTCTCGGACTATTCGTTTAATTCGCAGACTGCCTATATCATGTATATAGTCAGAGGAATATATACAAGTGTCGATTCTGTATATATATGTCATCCCTGTAATGTACTGACTGAATATACAATTAACACCTAAGGACATAATTAGGTCATTCAGTGGCATAACGACACGCATAATGCAGCAATATCTGTGAATTATTTAATTGGTCAACCTAAATGAAATAGCAACTCCTTGTGTGTGGCACCACTATAACAGCTGCTGCTGCGTACGATGATTATAATTTGTACAGTCTGCGAATTAAACGAATAGTCCGAGACCGAGGCTATAAAAATTACGTTCGGACTATAAAAAAAACCTAAACTTATAGTCCGAACGGACTATTGATAAATTCTCGGTATTATGTATTGTTTTTTTTGTCGTTTCTAATAACAGATTTTTACGGCTTCTAATAATAGATTGCCCGCAGAGGGATAGCAATTCGTCGAGGTATTGCTTTTAAAGCGCGTGGGAAACCACATTGTTGGCTATGCACCCAGAGGGGTAATTTTATTGCAATTATCGGGTATTGATTTTGACTCGTCATTTTATCCAATCAAAAAATTTATTTTATTGTGCGCGTGATAGATCTCCGTTTGCGGTAACCTTCACGGTCACCGCATAATGACAACATGTCGTTCCTGGTATGGAAAAGCAAGGTGAAACATTCAACGATCAAATGTTATACAATTGCAATGGATAGAATTACAAGATCATGGCTTTAAAGACAATGCTTTAAATAGATGCATATTTTACAATAGCATGCCTTACTGCAAATGTAATGAGAAAGATTGCAAAATTAATCGGTATTTATGTTGTATTATTTCGGACTAGAAGAAATCCATTTGGACTACACATTTTTTCACAAAGCATAGTCCGAAGGACTATACTCTGAAAACGTTTTTCGTGCAGACTGTTTGTATGAGACTTTTATTTGTATAACAGTATTTGCATTTTAGCATTTATTTGTGTAGAAAAGTAAGTGCACTTCCATAAAAAAACAGTTGTGGTAGAAACTAAACCAAGTCTTTCTAATCAAATTACTATGCAAATTTATTATTCTCTATAACTATCAAACAATGCATAAACTTGTATTAATTGCGTGAATAATTTAAATTTGCCCTTTAAAAAAAATAGTGTGAAAATAGAGTCACGCACTCCAAATTTCCATTAAAATGTTCTTCGTGCGTTTTAAATCTTAAATTTTAAAAACATGGTAGTTTTTTAATATTTACATGATAGTTTTGTAATATTCACATGGTAGTTTTGTAAGATGTACATGATAGTTTTGTAATATTTACATGATCATTTTGTAAGATGTTCATGATAGTTATGTAATATTTACATGATAGTTTTATAATATTTACATGGAAGTTTTGTAATATTTACATGGTAGTTATGTAATATTTACATGGTAGTTTTGTAAGATGTACATGATAGTTTTGTAAGATGTACATGGAAGTTTTGTAATATTTACATGGTAGTTTTGTAAGATGTCCATGATAGTTTTCTAATATTTACATGATAGTTTTGTAAGATGTACATGATAGTTTTGTAAGTTGTACATGATAGTTTTGTAAGATTTACATGATAGTTTTGTAAGATGTACATTATAGTTATGTAATATTTACATGATAGTTTTGTAAGATGTGTAAGATTGATAGTTTTGTAATATATATATATACATGGTAGTTTTGTAAGATGTACATGATAGTTTTGTAATATTTACATGATAGTTTTGTAAGATGTACATGATAGTTTTGTAAGATGTACATGATAGTTTTGTAAGATGTACATGATAGTTATGTAATATTTACATGATAGTTTTGTAATATTTACATGATAGTTTTGTAAGATGTACATGATAGTTTTGTAAGATGTACATGATAGTTTTGTAAGATGTACATGATAGTTATGTAATATTTACATGGTAGTTTTGTAATATTTACATGATAGTTATGTAATATTTACATGATAGTTTTGTAAGATGTACATGATAGTTTTGTAATATTTACATGATAGTTATGTAATATTTACATGATAGTTTTGTAAGATGTACATGATAGTTTTGTAATATTTACATGATAGTTTTGTAAGATGTACATGTTAGTTATGTAATATTCACATGGTAGTTTTATAATATTTACATGATAGTTATGTAATATTTACATGATAGTTTTGTAAGATGTACATGATAGTTTTGTAATATTTACATGATAGTTTTGTAAGATGTACATGATAGTTTTGTAAGATGTACATGATAGTTATGTAATATTTACATGGTAGTTTTGTAATATTTACATGATAGTTATGTAATATTTACATGATAGTTTTGTAAGATGTACATGATAGTTTTGTAATATTTACATGATAGTTTTGTAAGATGTACATGATAGTTATGTAATATTCACATGGTAGTTTTGTAATATTTACATGATAGTTTCGTAATATTTACATGATAGTTTTGTAAGATGTACATGATAGTTTTGTAATATTTACATGATAGTTTTGTAAGATGTACATGATTTACATGGTAGTTTTGTAAGATGTACATGATAGTTTTGTAAGATGTACATGATAGTTATGTAATATTTACATGGTAGTTTTGTAATATTTACATGATAGTTATGTAATATTTACATGATAGTTTTGTAAGATGTACATGATAGTTTTGTAATATTTACATGATAGTTATGTAATATTTACATGATAGTTTTGTAAGATGTACATGATAGTTTTGTAATATTTACATGATAGTTTTGTAAGATGTACATGTTAGTTATGTAATATTCACATGGTAGTTTTATAATATTTACATGATAGTTATGTAATATTTACATGATAGTTTTGTAAGATGTACATGATAGTTTTGTAATATTTACATGATAGTTTTGTAAGATGTACATGATAGTTATGTAAGATGTACATGATAGTTATGTAATATTTACATGGTAGTTTTGTAATATTTACATGATAGTTATGTTATATTTACATGATAGTTTTGTAAGATGTACATGATAGTTTTGTAATATTTACATGATAGTTTTGTAAGATGTACATGATAGTTTTGTAAGATGTACATGATAGTTATGTAATATTTACATGGTAGTTTTGTAATATTTACATGATAGTTATGTAATATTTACATGATAGTTTTGTAAGATGTACATGATAGTTTTGTAATATTTACATGATAGTTTTGTAAGATGTACATGATAGTTTTGTAAGATGTACATGATAGTTATGTAATATTCACATGGTAGTTTTGTAATATTTACATGATAGTTTCGTAATATTTACATGATAGTTTTGTAAGATGTACATGATAGTTTTGTAATATTTACATGATAGTTTTGTAAGATGTACATGATTTACATGGTAGTTTTGTAAGATGTACGTGATATTTTTGTAATATTCACATGGTAGTTTTGTAATATTTACATGGCAGTTTTATAATATTTTCATGGTTGTTTTGTAATATTTACACAGTTCATTATTGTTAAATACTGGTATGCATGGTTTAGTATTGCAATATACATATGGTTTAGTATTGTAAAATGTGCATGCTGCATTATTGTAATATTTACATGGTTTAGTATATCTCTAAGTGGTTTAGTATTGTAATATTTGCATGCTACATTATTGTAATATTTACATGGTTTACTATTTAAGTGGTTTAGTGTTGAAATATTTGCATGCTGCATTATTGTAATATTTAACACTGCAGTATTGGTAAGAAATGTTGTATTACATTTATCGTTCGTCAGTGTTTTAAATAGCTATAGATAGAGAATGATCTATACAACATGCGCATATAATCATTATTGTTCGAACAATAACAAACATGCATGCTTGTACAATCAATGTATGTAATGTCTGTAATGCATTTTTCTTGATTTTATCACAAAAAGGTCACACACAAAATGAACAATAGTTGTCCATAGAAGTGCCATATTAAGTTTAACTGTCTACTTAAATGAAGTCGACACCAAAGAGAATATGAAATTGTAAATTTCATTCCTACCTTTTGTGTTTAGTTCAATTAGCAGAATTATCAAATACTTTGTGGTTTTGTGATCCAAAAATTTACTAGTATTCACAGTTAGGAAAAGAAACTCTCCTCTTAGTCGATTATTTACAACGGTTCATGAGATGAAGAATATAACTGAATTATAAACTTTTCTTTAAAAATCTTAATCATATATAGATTGTTTCCATTGCATGCTGAGCATGTTAAACTAAGGCAGAATAATACCCTCATGAGAAGGCACAACTTGGCCACTTATCTTTGCAAACTGGACTAATATTCATGTTTTAGTCTAAGAATTTGACTTAAATCTTTGATTTGGTCTCAGACTGAATAAAACCCCACACACTCTGATGGATTAATCAAACGTCTGAGCCTGTTTTTTTGGCTCAACACTTTAGTCTGAGCTCAGCATTTGAGTCTACAACCTAGGCTTTTTTCACACAAAGTTGGGATGAGGCACAGCCCTGGCTATTTTCGGAGAAAAAAACAAGCTTATTTTTCATTTTTGGATTTTTTAAAAAAGATTTCATAAATTAAGTAAATATGACACTACAGTAACTATGCTTTATTTATATATTGATCCGTTCCATATTTAATATAATTACTGACTTAACAGACAAAACACCTTGCAAAATTCATGCTTTTTCTCAAGCTCTGCCTTATAATTGGGAAGATGTCTGCCACAGTTGAGAAAAACACTCAATTTTTCAGTTGGGAAGAGGCCCATTACAGGTCTCCCAGAAATCGAGAAAAAGCTTGACTTCTGTGTAGTGTTTTTGTCTGTTTAGTCAGTAATTATAAGGTAAATAAGTCCTGCAAGCAACTTATTGCTGAATAATAATCCAGGCTCCATATTCTCGAAACTAAATTTTGAGTTGAAATCTCAAGCTCAGCTAAACCTTTTTGAGAATTTTTATTTATTTTTTATTTTTTTAATTTTTTTTTACAGTCATGCTATTATTTGAAATGTACACAAATAAAGACAAGCAAATATTACAGCTGTCCTGCAAGTTTCTCAATGGAAAACTCTTATTGAAAAATGTTATAGCTAAAAGAAACAGTTATTGTTTTGAGCTTGAGCATCAGATTTTGGCTTATAAAACAGAGCTTCAATATAATTCTAAACGTTCAGATGTTCTCATTCTCGCTTGAGAGAAAATCACAATGGTACCCTTGTCGATCTGCTGAGATGTGGAAATGGATGTTCTTAGTTTATGAAAGGGGCATTTTCTGTCATAGCTTATAAAACAGAGCTTCAATATAATCCTAAATGTTCACAAAGGTACCTTTGTCAATCAGGGGACAATTGTAATTCTGAAAATTGATGTTCTTAGCTAGTCAGTGTTTTACGTATTTTCTACATTTTCATACCTAGGTCATTCTGAAAAATGTGTTGGTTTCCTGTCCTCCTACCTCCTGTCCTCCTACCTACCCACTAAAAAAGCATCTACCCAGGCCAACATTTTTCATTTAGTGGATTATTTTTATTTATTTATTTTTAAAATGTTTAGGATCACACTGCAATTCTCACCAATTGGGTATATATATTGTTAATTTTATTTTTTATTATTACTAAGTAATCTAAACTGAAAACATACCATTAATGAGACATATTAAAACAGATTGTATGTATAATACAGACGGGACACTATGATTTCGCCACTGTCAGAGGACTCAGTAAAAAAAAAAGGTCGTACCTACCTACATTTGGGTCAATCACAGCAAACCAACACTTTTTTAAGGATGGTCCTATTTAAATATATTTTGTATTAATATATAACTTTTTTATAAGCAATGTATCTCTGTTTTATATTTTCTGCTTTTCGTGTAAATATTTAACCATATCTTTCATGCTATTTTTAAACAGGGAAAGGTATTAATGTAGATGTCATGATGTGCCCTATGTAGATTTTAGTGTTTGAAAAAAGGAGAATTAGAAAACTATAGCTTTCTTTAAAAACTAATGCAGTTTTACATTTATGTTTTTAAAAAATTATCAAAGGAAATTATATCAAGAAAAAACAGCTGAACTTTTGAGCGTAAACAAAAATAGTATTTGAAATGATTGTTTAATCTGTAAAAAGTATTATATGAATAAAAAAAAAAAAGATTTCTAAAAAGGTATTTGGCTAGTTGCTTTGCTTGTTCTTGTAGTTTAAGTTTTGCTCACAATGCAAAATTCTTCTTCGTAATCATGAACAATATTATATATTCTGCTAGAAAATATAGAAATTCATGATAGTCGTTATAAATTGTTTTCCACACATGTTTGTTGTATTTTCCTGTTACTTGTTGTTTTGTCTAAAAAGGGACTGGAGGCCAATCTAATAATAGAAGAATTGTGGATGTCTATCAAACTATAAATAAATTAAAACCATCATGTTTTCTGCATCAGTTTCATATAAACATTGCAAGACATTGTTCTAAATTGGGCCTCATTTTCCTTCTGATGTAATGGAAACTTGATGTAACCATCTTACTATCATAATTCATATGGGTCTTTAACCCTTAGCCCGCTATGAATGTATAATGGACTGTCCTTTCTTTGAATTTGGACCATTACATTTATGTTACAAAGGGGTGATTTGGTTATATGACTGATGAGCAGCCAGACAGTGTTAACCCTGATCAGCCTGATCGCAGGCTGATCTGGGTTTACACTGGCTGCAAAGGTTGTTGTAGTCGCCCTTACCAGGCTAAGAGTTAATGCTTTTTTTTCAATGTACATTCATTTTTTGATGGAATTATGCATAAAGTTCTGCTAACAATATTTTAAGTAACTAATTTGAATTGGAACCAATCATTCTTCCAGATTGCCTCCAGTGTTTTAAGCAATTAGCAGATAGAGAGACAAGGACTTGATAGTTGCTTTTTTTCCATTTCACTTGTATACAGGGTTAGCATAATTAACAATTTTGTTTCCTAGAAACCCTCCAATGAGTGACGCTAAAACTTGCCTTCTGCTCTGTTAGTTGTCAGTTTTCCTAAATATTAGTTGTTTTTGTCCCGCCCACGATAGTAGGTAGCGAAACATAGCAGTCACTTTTCCAACTATATCTCAACAACCGCTGCTCGATTTTTTCTGAAAATTTGATAGATACTTTGTTGGGTCAAAGGACATCGCATAATGCCAAAATTACCGAGGTGAAGGTCATATTTTGCGTTATTTTCCAAAAACTTAACCTTGGTTAGGTAACTTAACCTTGGTTAGGTACTTAACCTTGGTTAGGTAACTGAACCTCAGTTAACTTTATATGATTGCCTCACTTTATGTCTTTGATACTTGGTCGTATGTATTGTTGTCATTGATGGACATTGCTGAATGACAAAAAATACCAAGGTCAAGATAAATTGTTGCGTTGTTTACCCTAAACATCAGTTTGGTTAGGTAAGTTAACCACAGTTAATTTTTTCTGATAACTTTAATTTCTTTGTTTGATACTTGGTCATATATATTGTTGGCATTGGTGGACATCACTGAATGACAAAAATTAGCAAGGTCAAGGTCATATTTTGCATTATATTCCCGAAACTTAACCGTAGTTAAGTAACTTAACCTGGGTAAGGTAACTTAACCTCAGTTAAATTTATGTGATTGCTGAACGACAAAACATACCAAGGTCAAAGTCATATTTTGCGTTATTTTCCAAAAACTACACCCTGGTTAAACCACTTAACCTCAGTAACTTAACTTCTTATGATAATCTCACTTTTATTTGTTTGATACTTGGTCATATGAAGTGTTGTCTTTGGTGGACATCATTTATGCACAAATTTAATAAAATATTTCATATGCGGTTTGCAGCGGTGGGCGAGACCGAGACCCTCAGATCGAGGTCTTGTATTGAAAAAGTTGTCCTGTTATCTCAGTGTTTATTTTTTACCAATCCATCCTTGTCCGTTCACAGATCAGACAAGCTTATGGATTGGCACATCCTCTCCATTGTCCTATTTTGTGATACCCCCAGAATCTAGCTATTGTGATACCTCCAGAATCTAGCTGTGTGATACCTCACAAATCCAGCTATTGTGATACCCCAAGAATCTAGCTATTGTGATACCTCCCGAATCTCTCTTTTGTGATACCCCCAGAATCTAGCTATTTTGATACCTGCCAAATCTATCTATTGTGATACCCCCAGACTCTAGCTATTGTGATACCTCCAGAATCTAGCTACTGTGATACCCCCAGAATCTAGCTATTGTGATACCCCCAGACTCTAGCTATTGTGATACTCCCAGAATCTAGCTATTGTGATATCCCAAGAATCTAGCTATTGTGATACTCCCAGAATCTAGCTATTGTGATACCCCCAGAATCTAGCTGTTGTGATACCCCCAGAATCTAGCTGTTGTAATACCCCTAGAATCCGTCCTTGTCCGTTCACAGATCAGACAAGCTTATGGATTGGCACATCCTCTCCATTGTCTATTTTGTGATACCCCATAATCTAGCTATTGTGATACCTCCAGAATCTAGCTATGTGATACCTCACAAATCCAGCTATTGTGATACCCCCAGAATCTAGCTATTGTGATACCTCCAGAATCTAGCTATGTGATACCTCACAAATCCAGCTATTGTGATACCCCCAGAATCTAGCTATTGTGATACCTCCCGAATCTCTCTATTGTGATACCCCCAGAATCTAGCTATTGTGATACCTGCCGAATCTATCTATTGTGATACCCCCAGACTCTAGCTATTGTGATACCCCCAGAATCTAGCTATTGTGATACCCCCAGAATCTAGCTATTGTGATACCCCCAGACTCTAGCTATTGTGATACCCCCAGAATCTAGCTATTGTAATATCCCCAGAATCTAGCTATTGTGATACTCCCAGAATCTAGCTATTGTGATATCCCCAGAATCTAGCTATTGTGTTACTCCCAGAATCTAGCTATTGTGATACCCCCAGAATCTAGCTGTTGTGATACCCCCAGAATCTAGCTGTTGTAATACCCCTAGAATCTAACTATTGCATATCCCTGGAATCTAGCAGTTTTGATATTATGATAGCCCTAGAATCTATCTCAGATTATGATAACCCCAGCTGAATCTAACTATTGTGTCACCCATTTATAACAAACAATACTTGCTTAAGTTTGGGTAAATTTTGAATATATCTCAGATCTCCGACATTAAGGACACTACAGTTGTACAGATACACATGGATGAGAACCAAAAATCTGTCTCATAACTATGATCAACATTAGTCTCTTTTACTAACAACACTTCCCATATGTGAGCTATTCTGTCTTCTCACATCTTGTTTGATTGTGTAGGATTTGATTATTACATTAATTTTGTTCTTTTTTCTTTTTATAAGTGGATAGACTTGAGGTTAAAACATTGAGAGTTTGTATTATCATGTTTTATCTAGGATTGTGCTTTATCAGGCAGATACCATATTAATAACAATGGAAATATTCTTCTTATGCTTTACCCCTTTTACAATATACAAATTTTACTTGGTATTAAAACAGTATACAACTACATGTATTTGACAATTAAAATAACTTATTTTTTATGATCAGTTTTGAAACATTAACATGTGATGTTATAGGCTTAGCTGGCTGCCTGATGAGGGTTTATGTGAAAGTGTTGTAACTGTGACATAAATAAAGATAGAGTAGTTGCTCATTGAGTCCTTGATATATATATTTATTATATATATATATGTTCCAGTGAAATAGTGGATTTAATGATTAAAATAATACCTTATATTTTCATTGTTTATTTTTCACATGTGATGTCTTGCAACTGTTTACGTTATTGATGTCATTGATGTCATTGTTTTGGTGCATACTATTTTTTCTGCATAAATTTCCAGGTTGCTAGTATATAATAAACAGAATATTTGTTGGTTTGTCGTGAATATAAGATTTATATTCATCTCGAAGTGAGAAAACTCAAATATTTTCACTGATGCTAAAGCACTCGTGAAAATATAAGTGTTCTCACTTCTCGATGAAAATAAATCCTATGTTCACTCAAACAAACAAATATCCTCTATATAATATCATATCGGTACATAAGTATTATAGTGATCCAACTACATTTCAGCCCAGAAAGAGAACTTATTCGTCAACAGCATGAAGAGATTATTTCTCAGCTTAATCAACGGATGGCTGAAAAAGCCAGGTATGTATATCAAATATGTAAATCAAATATCATATAAAGGCCAGCTATATATGTCAAATATGTAGATTAAATGTCATATAAAGGCCAGGTATGTATATCAAATATGTATATCAAATATCATATAAAGGCCAGCTATATATGTCAAATATCAGTTGTATCAAATGCCAGTTATTTAAATCCAAAATATTATCATGAAAAGGTCATGGATGCATATTGACTATTATATAAAGGCCAGGTATGCATATTGAATGTCATGTAGATTAAATGTGTAGATCATATGTAGATTAAATGTCACATAAAGGACAGGTATGTACATCAACTATGTATAAAATATCATATAAAGGCCAGCCATGTATATCAAATATCAGTTGTATCAAATGCCAGTTATTTAAATCAATTATCATGAAAAGGTCATGGATGCATAATGACTATTATATAAAGGCCAGGTATGCATATTGAATGTCATGTAGATTAAATGTGTAGATCATATGTAGATTAAATGTCACATAAAGGACAGGTATGTACATCAACTATGTATAAAATATCATATAAAGGCCAGCCATGTATATCAAATATCAGTTGTATCAAATGCCAGTTATTTAAATCATTTATCATGAAAAGGTCATGGATGCATATTGACTATTATATAAAGGCCAGGTATGCATATTGAATGTCATGTAGATTAAATGTGTAGATCATATGTAGATTAAATGTCACATAAAGGACAGGTATGTACATCAGCTATGTATAACACATCATATAAAGGCCAGCCATGTATATCAAATATAAGTTGTATCAAATGCCAGTTATTTAAATCAATTATCATGAAAAGGTCATGGATGCATATTGACTATTATATAAAGGCCAGGTATGCATATTGAATGTCATGTAGATTAAATGTGTAGATCATATGTAGAATAAATGTCACATAAAGGACAGGTATGTACATCAGCTATGTATAAAATATCATATAAAGGCCAGCCATGTATATAAAATATCAGTTGTATCAAATGCCAGTTATTTAAATCAATTATCATGAAAAGGTCATGGATGCATATTAACTATTATATAAAGGCCACGTATGCATATTGAATGTCATGTAGATTAAATGTGTAGATCATATGTAGATTAAATGTCACATAAAGGACAGGTATGTACATCAGCTATGTATAACATATCATATAAAGGCCAGCCATGTATATCAAATATAAGTTGTATCAAATGCCAGTTATTTAAATCAATTATCATGAAAAGGTCATGGATGCATATTGACTATTATATAAAGGCCAGGTATGCATATTGAATGTCATGTAGATTAAATGTGTAGATCATATGTAGAATAAATGTCACATAAAGGACAGGTATGTACATCAGCTATGTATAAAATATCATATAAAGGCCAGCCATGTATATAAAATATCAGTTGTATCAAATGCCAGTTATTTAAATCAATTATCATGAAAAGGTCATGGATGCATATTAACTATTATATAAAGGCCAGGTATGCATATTGAATGTCATGTAGATTAAATGTGTAGATCATATGTAGATTAAATGTCACATAAAGGACAGGTATGTACATCAACTATGTATAAAATATCATATAAAGGCCATGTATGTATATCAAATATCAGTTATATCAAATGCCAGTTATTTAAATCAATTATCATGTAAAGGTCATGGATGCATATTGACTATTATATAAAGGCCAGCTGTATGAATATTGAATACCATACAAAGGCCAGGTATGCATATTGACTATATAATACAGGCCAGTAATGTAAAAGGCTCTTATAACCATATTAAAATACCAAATGTTACTCTAAAGGTAAAGAACCTGGCACATGACTGGACAAAGGCCAGAAGAGCCTATGCAATCCCTTTTCACCCATCTGTCCACCTGTTCAATACTGAACATCTCTGAAACTTAACAAAAATGTATATGGATGATCTTTGCATTACTACTTTTCAAGTAGGTCATTTTCCCGTCCAAGATGGCCACCATTACTCAATAACCCAAATCTTAAAAAATGTTTTCAAGCACCACTAGTACTGCGGACCAATTTTGGTATTCAACAAGGTTATCAGTTTTATGAACATTAATGAAGTCTGCAGGGTAAAAAAAAAAAAAAACACCCCAGACTAAACCATATATTATTAAGGTTGTTCAAATGAAGTCCCCGGGGACTGAACATTTGCTCTGCTCAGGGGTAGCCATGTTTGTATATAAGTTATAGCGATATAGAGTGAAAGGTAAAAAATATTTTCCCCAAGAATCATCGATTGTACATATTTTTTTTGTCTTGTGGATTTCAATGTGGAGGTAATTGTCCTGTGTATTTAGGGTTGCCCGTCTATTTATTTGTAGCAGCTGTATCCTATGTATTTAGGGTTGCTCGTCTATTTATTTGTAGCAGCTGTATCCTCTGTATTTAGGGTTGCTAGTCTATTTATTTGTAGCAGCTGTATCCTCTGTATTTAGGGTTGCTCGTCTATTTATTTGTAGCAGCTGTATCCTATGTATTTAGGGTTGCTCGTCTATTTATTTGTAGCAGCTGTATCCTATGTATTTAGGGTTGCTCGTCTATTTATTTGTAGCAGCTGTATCCTCTGTATTTAGGGTTGCTCGTCTATTTATTTGTAGCAGCTGTATCCTCTGTATTTAGGGTTGCTCGTCTATTTATTTGTAGCAGCTGTATCCTATGTATTTAGGGTTGCTCGTCTATTTATTTGGAGCTTCTGTATCCTATGTATTTAGGGTTGCCCATTTATGTTGAGCTGCTTGTCGCCTTGCATCTGTATTTATGAATTATGTCGGAGATATTTTGTATTCATTTGCATCTGTAAGCCTATTGGCCATTTCTTTTGCAGTATGCAAATTCATTTGAATGAAACCAGAGACAAAGTGAGGCAGACAAATCAAGACGTAAGTGTTGAAACCTCACCTACTGAGCTTTTGGAATATTTATAGCGCCAACTATAGGTATCAAAATGATGAGTTCTGTGCAAGACTCCATTATCATGGATTTGTTTTCATCTCATATTGTTTTTATCTTCTTCAGTCTAATATCTTTATAGGGTTAACTGAATTGAAATTTTTAATTTTGCGACGGTATATCAGTCGTTTAATGGTCGCAAATAATGGTGACGCATTAGCATTTAACACGATTAATCATTTGCGACTGTTGAATGACTGATATACTGTCGCATTTCAGTGTTTTTGACAGTTTTTCTCACAAAGATTTTCAAATAAAACTAAATGACGTCATGTTTTTATGGTTTAATGTCACATGACTGATTTGCAATGTGTTATGCACTATTTAATAGTCGCACAGTTTTTAACATCAACCAGTTGGATTGCAGGATTTTTATCAAGTGCGTTATTTATTATTATATCACACCACTTGTCTTCATATATTTATACACAGATAGCACAACACTTGTCCACATTTATCTGAGCACATGTTTACATATATTGGAACACTTGTATCAACACATATTAGAAATGTGTCCACATATATCACAGACCATTTGTCTACATATATCAGAACATTTGTCCACATATACCAAGACACTTGTCCACAATATATCAGAACACCTGTCTGCATATATCAGAACACTTTTTTCACATATATATCAGAACACTGTCCTGCATATATCAGAACACTTTTCCACATACAACACTTGTCCACATATATCAGAACACCCATCTACATATATCAGAACACTTTTCCACATACAACACTTGTCCACTAATATCAGAACACCCATCTACATATATCAGAACACTTGTCTACATATAACACTTGTCCACATATATCAGAACACTTGTCCATAGATATCAAAACACTTGTGGTTCGATCCCTCATGGGCCATGGAATCTTTATGTGAAGAAGCTATCCAGCTGGCTTGCAGAAGAATGTCAGTGGTTCTACCCAGGTACACACACCCATCCCCCACAACCAACCCTTCTCCCACCCATCCCCACCCCGTTCACGATAATTGTCTGGAGGGACACCTGGGGTCTTCCTCTACCAATTGAATCTGGAAAAGTCACCATATGAGCTGTTGGTCCATCCAATTCAATTAATATATATCTATTGGTGAAAATCTCATTTTTCATCTCCTGAATATATATTTGTGAAACTTCATTTGTTTATCATCTTTTGCGTGCATAATATTATTTGTTTATCACCTTCAGATTGTAGAGTTGGAGGATGGTATCTTACAATTAAAGGAAGACCTTATACAAGAGAGAGGGGAAGCAAGGAGCGAGAAAAGACAACTGAAAAAGGCTGTGGTATGTGAGATTGATATGTAAATGGATGTGTCCACTATTATGTGTATTATTAAGGAACTTGGTAAGGGCTTTTCCATGAAAACATACATAGAACCCCAGGAAGGTATTTTTGAAATTGAACAGCCACCCATAGATGCAAAATTGAGTTGAAGGAACCAAATGTCGGAAAATATGGTTCACACATAGAGGTTTTTTAAATTGTCATCCTGGGGTCCCGGTTATGTTTTAATGGAATAGCCCTAACTATACACATTTTTTGAATGAGTTTTTTTGAATGCGTGTTTATTTTTCACCTGCCTGCATTTGTGTTCTGCATTGCTTGTCTCAGATGTGCCATGGTGGTACATCTACTGTTGTATGTCTTCTGCAATACTGAGATGTGTAGACAGGAAAGAAATGTATTTGAAATATGTCTTAATAATAGTGCACAATGTGATAATAATAACAGACAGAAGGCAAAGTTAAACTTAATTATTCTGATGCCGTTTCATCATCATAATTATAGAAATTATATTTTAAAATATTTTATAAAAAACAAAGAATGTTTATTCAATTTTAATTTTTTTTGCAGGCTAGCACTTCAGACAAAACAAAAGAACAAAAGTTATTAAATGTGGAAAAGAAAAAGTAAGTATTGTTGTTAATGTTTAATAAAAATGCTTGTCTACATATACGAGAGGCGCCCCACTTATATTTGAACACTTTTATTGTTTAACTGAATCAACTATCTTGAAATTCTCGCCGAATATGTTGATTGTAATGTCAAGTCTAATGATTCCTTCGATATGAAACATTATGACATGCACTATTATATGCTTCCTAATGTTGCTGCATCCGCATTTTTGAAAATCGGTAGAGAATGACATTTTGAAGCAAAAATCGTCAATTATAAAAATAACTGCAATACAAATTTTAACACAAATGCTTTTAAAATATCGTTTAAGGTTATAGTAATCCGATATGTCCATGCCTGATCATAGAAAAGTGTAATATGCATTTTTTTTTAATTTGTCAATTTTCAAGATTTTAGCGAAAATTAACATGAAATTCAACTATGAAAATGACTAAATTTACGAAAGCGTCTAGTTCAAAACATTAACTGCAGGCATTTTTGTGACTTCCTCCGCTATAAAAAACAAGTTTCATAAGTTTCTCAAAAGAAAAGATAGAAAAATATATAACTTAAAATTTAGGGTCAAAACACACACATTTGCAAATAATGATAAAAATAATATATTTGTTTACCAAATATATCTTTATACGATATACGATATACATATATGATATACATCAACAATAACTGTTCATGTTTTTATATCACAAAATATGATGAAAACAGTTATTTTGGTTAATTTATAAAATTATCAGTAACACAGGAGCAAATTTTCCTATTATCTGTCAATGTTTTAATATTGCGATAAAAAGTAGAGCTTTTAATTCAGCATCTATATTTTTGTCTTAAAATAAAACATACGATCATATTTAAATTATAAACACAGGTTTAAACAATTATGATATGCATTTAGTGCAATTATTTGGTTTAAGGTAAAACTCCACGGCAACAGCAACATATAGGCTTCAAATTAGAAAATGGTGTACACCTTATTCAAAATGCAATTTAAAAAGGACCGCGTGAAATTGGATATTATTTTTAAATGCATACGTTCTAAATGACAGTTTCACATCATTAAATCACGTATTTTTTATGACAATCACTTCCGCTGAAAAAAAACACCTTAAACAAAAGTGTTCAAATATAAGTGGGGCGCCTCTCGTATTATGATGTCATTATTATTATTATTTTATAGAATATAAGTTTTTATGAATTAAAAGTCATTACAAATTTACATGTTATTAAAATTCAAACAAGAAAACTGTAATGTATGTGTGCATTTGATCATAGGTGCAGGTTTGTGTCATAAGATTAGGTTTAACTCATAGCTGCACCCTGCGTATCATCTTTAATAGTGCTGTGCCCTGGATCAGTAGATTTCAGTCAAGCTTATTAGTTTCTTGACAGTTTTAGCTCAACTTTCAAGTGAGAAAGTGTCAATTTTACGTTTGGTGGGAGGTATACAGTACTGGTTCTACCCAGGAATAAGTGGATGGTCTGCCTCCACCACAAAAAAAAATCGACCATCATACATAGCTTAGAAAGTGCTGAAAAATGACGTTAAACACCAAACATACAAGTGTACACACTCTGACAGTTGACTGATACATTACAGAGAACTTGATGAATTACATGAGAAACTGGTTGACAGTGAGGGGAAGTTGGATGCACTGAGAAAGGTAATATAATTATCTAACTTAAACATGTTTTCAGTAACCTGTAAATTACCTCCCTTCTAGATTGTTCATCAAAATCTCATGTTCATCACAATCTGATGTTAATAATTTGGTCCAGGTATTTGATATCCTTTGTGTTTATCATTGTATAACATTGTATTACATGTAGATGCTGCATTCAATATTTTTCATATACATATAATTTCATTAAACAATTAGTTTGCAAGGATTCATAATTAGGTATTAAGATGTATTCTGATATAGAGAAATAACTAAGTTCATACATAAAAAAATGTTTGTTTGCTGTGATTTTTTTTTACGTTTTTATGCTCCCCTTTTTTTTTGTTTAAAATTGATAGGTACCTGGGGGTTAGAGAATCCTCCTCCATAGTACCGTACAATTGTGTATATATATTGTTAATTTTATTTTGTATTATAAGTCAGTCTAAACTGAAAACATAACACTAAATGAGACACATAAAAACAGACCATATGTATAATATAATTAGAACACTATGTTTTGTAAAATTCTTTCACCAATGTCAGAGGTCCTGCCTACCCGCTTAAAGCTTTTTGGGTCGAAGCATAGCACATCAACACTTTTTTAAGGACGGTCTAAAGTGAACCAAATGGTTGGACAATGATGAGAGCATTATCAGGGGTGACAAGCCAGTCACTGCTGTACTTCATTCTGCCATCAACAATCAGAAAACTCCTGCATTTTTATATTGTTGCAGAAAGTTGACGATTTTTTAATTTTAATACTAATTTTTAGGATACATAAAACAAAATTGATTTGTATTTGCGGTGTAATCTTATTTTCTGTTAAAACTCATATTATATGTATGGATATTTTTGTATTCCTGCAGAGTTTACGTAGATATGAAACATCAAAGGCCAAGTTGGAAGGCCAGGAGAGAGCGCTGACTTCACAGCTTCAGAAACAGCTGAAACAGAATGAGGATTTGAGAAGAAAAGGGTGAGAAAACTAGCTGATAGATTCTAAATTAGAAATGTATAGGCTTTCACTGAGAAATGATACAATGCTATATTTAACTGAGAGAAGTCATACAATTCTAAACTGGCTAAGAAGTGATCCTAGTTATATATAGTTATATTCTCGAAACACATTTGTGTCCCGTCGTGTCCTGCTTTCACAAAGTGAAGCGGAGGCTATATAGGAATCACGCTTTCCATAACGTTTTGTTGCAGCACGTCCAGTAACACATTTTTGTCTTGTCACATCCCTTAACACATTACACATTTTTAGCTCTACTGGCCAAGGGCCAGCAGAGCTTATGGGATGGTGTGTTGTCCGTCTTCCGTCGTCCGTCGTCTGTCTGTTAACTTTTACCTCGTTAAGACGATAGGGCCTTCATTTTTCATCCGACCTTTACCAAACTTTAACAGATTGTTAATATCAATGAAAGCTCAGACAAGTTCGCAAACCAGCCAGATCGGACCAGTATCGGCGGAGTTATGGCCCTTGATTTAGTTAAAAATGCTAAATTGTGCCTCGTTAAGACGATAGGGCCTTCGTGTTTCACTCGATCTTTACCAAACTTTACTAGATTGTTACTATCAATGAAAGTTCGGACAGGTTTGAAAACCAGCTAGATCGGACCAGTATCAGCAGAGTTATGGCCCTTGATTGAGTTAAAAATGTTTTATTTTGCCTCGTTAAGATAGGGCCTTCATTGTTCATCCGATCTTTACCAAACTTTATCAGATTGTTATTGTCATTGAAAGCTCAAACAAGTTTGAAAACCAGCCATATCGGACCAGTAACAGCAGAGTTATGGCCCTTGATTTAATTAAAAATGCTATATTCATTGTTCTTCCGATCTTTACCAAACTTTATCAGATTGTTAATGTTGTTAAAAGCTCAAACAATTTTTTTAATTTTTTTTTTTTTTTAATTCTTTTTTTTTTTTTTTTTTTTTTTTTAATTTTTTTTTTTTAGCTCTGGACCAGTCGGTCCAGTATTAGAGGAATTAAGGCTCTTGATTTAGTTAAAAATGCTATATTTTGCCTCGTTAATATGGTAGGGCCTTCATTTTTCATCTGATCTTTACCAAACTTTACCAGATTCTTTAGTTATGGCCCTTGATTTAGTTAAAAAGCTGTTTTTTGCCCGAAACTTTCAAAAAAACGTAAATGGCAGTCACTCGCTTCATTGATGTTATAAGAGCCATGTTAGCCAGTAGAGCGTCCACAGGCCCTCTTGGGCCTCTTTTTATCATTGCATTCCATGAACAGTTTTGAATGGGTTGTTATCCCCTGCCACCGCAGATGGAAGTGGGATATAGTAATGTCCTCTGTCCATCCGTCCGTCCAATTTCGTCTTCGCTCAATAACTCAAAAACTACTAATGGGACTGCAATCAAATTTCGCACAATGATAGAGGGCAATGAGAGGATGTGCAGAGCGCAAGAACAATACATCTGTCTAAATTAGAGTTATTTCCCTTTGTAATTTTATATTTATAATTTGTGTCTACTCCATAACTTAAAAACTACTAATTGGGCTTCAGTGAAATTTCACACAATGATACAGGGCAATGAGAGGATGTAGAGTGCAATAACTATAACTCTATCTTCATTTAATTTAGATTTATTGCCCTTTTTAAGTTTATACTTATAATTCATGTCTGCTCCTTAACATGAAAACTACTAATGGGACTGCAATCAAATTTCACACAATGGTAGAAGGCTATGAGAGTAAGTGCAGAATGCAGGAACCATAACTCTGTCTTCATTTAATTGAGAGTTATTGCCCTTTGTATTGTCATACTTATAATTCTTGTCCGGAGCACAACTCAGAAACTACTAGACTGGAATGAAACATCACACAATGATAGAGGGCAAGTAGATGAAGTGAAGCTTGCAATAACCATAACTCAATCTTCATGGACAACAGAGTAATTGGCCTTTGTAATTCTATACTTAAAATTCTTGTCCGAAGCATAGCTCCAAAACTACAAATGGATCTGCAATGAAACATTTTAGTTTCTGCTTTATGTGCACTTATAAAACCTTCTTTAAACAAAGCACCCAATCATGGGCTCTACAGCTACATAGGAAAAAAG
The DNA here is from genome assembly GCA_037043455.1 of Cyrtodaria siliqua. Classification (NCBI taxonomy): domain Eukaryota; kingdom Metazoa; phylum Mollusca; class Bivalvia; order Adapedonta; family Hiatellidae; genus Cyrtodaria; species Cyrtodaria siliqua. Next base: position 172,110 of record JAWPHD010002965.1, read on the forward strand.
CACTGCGGCAGGGGATATGTCTGTCTCGCGGACTGCTTCTTGTTCCCAAACTTCATATACACATAACAACTGATGACCTTATGTCCCTCTACATCACCCATTTTTGATTGCCTAATTTATTACAGAATTATGACCCTAAAGGCTTTGTTTGACTTAGAATTTAAGCAGGGGTATTCATCACCTTCAGTGATAGTTCTAGTTTCCCAATGCTTTTAGAGATAACTCTACAGGTGTTTTATTCCAGTGAAATAGTGTTGTCAATAAATATTTGAAATACAAAATATCCAAATATTTACAAAAAATATCGAAATATTTACAAAAACATATCTGAGATATGTGTCTTATAAGAAGCTTAAAGTGTCTGTCCAGTGCTCTGTTTTCACAATTTTATTTTTCCAGTGCCTCAATAATCAATGAAGATTTCAGACTGCAGAAGGAATTCACAGAAAATGAGAAACAGCTAACAAACAAATTAAGAAGGGTTGGTATTAATGGATTGATCTTCTAGAAAATGTTTTTCTTACAGTGAACATTTTATATAAATTTGAAAAATAAATCCTTTTACGTAAAAGAAAGATTTGAATTTTAATAAAATGTGATTAATTTCAAAACTTTATGCATACAAAATCAAACACGTGTTAAAAAAGAATCTTTGTAATTTTTTTCTTTCATGGAATCCATTTATATGTTTCGTTTGAATTCTTTTGAATCGTTTTGAAAAAGGCAGCAAACATATAATTGTTTTTAACTTACTTTTATTTAGAAACATTGCTGTTGTAAATAATTCATTGTTTTTGTTGTTTCAGGCAGTTAGAATACAAATTACACGTTTAATTTGTTAAGAAATATAGTTATTGAAAAGTGCAAAAATATGAAGTTTTCATACTCTGCTTTAAGCAGAGTTATCACCATTTGTGCCCTTGTGCTCGGCAATGCAGACTTAGCCGTTTTGCCTCACTCTTTTCTGCCATAACCGACATGGGGGAGATAATTACAGGATGTAATATGAATATAGATTTTTCCTAGTACTTGGGTTTGAAACAAATATGAATCTCCTTCTTAGATTGATAAAGAATATGTTTGTTCCTAATCAGGTTATATTAGCATGAATATGGATTTCCTTTTTAGATTGACATGAATATGATTTTTTCCTAATCAGGTTATATTAGCATGAATATGGATTTCCTTTTTAGATTGACATGAATATGATTTTTTCCTAATCAGGTTATATTAGCATGAATATGGATTTCCTTTTTAGACTAACATGAATATGATGTTTGCCTAATCAGATTATATTAACATGAATATGGATTTTTCCTACTTGGGTTGGGGTTCATACGAATATTGCATTTTTCAACTCTGATTGTTATAATTGAATTTTCACACTCGGTTTGATCTGAATATGGATTTTGCCTACTCCGGTTAATGAATATATTTTCTGTTTTATCTCCTCTGACAGCTTGAGAGTGAGATAGAGGAGACAACATTACAATATGATGAACTTGACCAGAAAAGGACGGAGATGGCTGCAGGTTTGTATGCTCATGCTTTTTATAATCCTTCCATATATTGGTAGGGAGGGGTATAACGTGTAACCCCTGTCTGGATGTGTGTAAACTAACATTTATAGCAGATATGTTCCTTCCATATGTTGGTAGGGGGGGGGGGGGGGGATAAAGTGTAACCCCTGTCTGGATGTGTGTAAACTAACATTTATAGCAGATATGTTCCTTCCATATGTTGGTAGGGAGGGGGATAAAGTGTAACCCCTGTCTGGATGTGTGTCAACTAACATTTATAGCAGATATGTTCCTTCCATATGTTGGTAGGGAGGGTATAAAGTGTAACCCCTGTCTGGATGTGTGTCAACTAACATTTATAGCAGATATGTTCCTTCCATATGTTGGTATGGAGGGTATAAATGTAACCCGTCTGGATGTGTGTGTATAATATGTTATTTATTAAATGAATGAATTCATATTGGTCCAAGGACTGTTGTTTTGGCCGAAGGCTGCCGGCTGATATGACAGTCTGAAAACAATTAATGACAATTTCCACTATAGTGAATTTCATTTTAATAAAATTATTTTGACATGATTTGTGTTATATGATATATATTATTTATAGTAGTGTTAATTTCATTTATAGGTTGATAAGCGAGCATGAATGAATTCACTTAAGGCTTGTATTGGCTAGTTTTTAGCTCTACTGATCGGAGCTTATGCCGTGGTGCGGCGTCCGTCTGTCTGTCCGTCTGTCTGTCCGAAAACTTTTATTTGTAGCGACAACTACTCTGAAACTACTGGATGGATATTCATGAAACTTTACAGAAATACTAGCAAAAATTCATGTTGATGTGAAATCCAAGATGGCCGTCACAGCTAAAAATAGAGTTTTAAAATACAAGTTTGTAGCGACTACTTCTTGAAAACTATAAGTGATATTGATATGGGACTTTTTCTAAAATGATCAGCATGACATGATGTTGATCCTTGTGGAAAATTATTTTGATTCGACGTTAAACATGGCTGCCAGCGGTCATCTTTGTTTACATAGAGTTATATAGTAAAAACTTGTAGCGACTACTCCTCTGAAACTACTTGACGGATGTTCATGAAACTTCACAGGAATGTTGCTCTTGATGTCTCGTTGATCCTAGCAAAAGTTCAGATCTGCCGGAAATTCAAGATGGCCGCCACAGCTAAAAATAGATTTAAAATAAATAAGTTTGTAGCGACTACTTCTTCAAAACTATAAGAGATATTGATATGGGACTTTTTCTAAAATGATCAGTATGACATGATGTTTGTCCTTGTCGAAAATCGTTTTGATTTGACGTTAAACATGGCTACCAGCGGCCATCTTTGTTTACATAGAGTTATATAATGAAAACTTGTAGCGACTACTCTGAAACAACTTGACGGATTTTCATGAAACTTCACAGGAATGTTGCTCTTAATGTCTAATTGATCCTAGCAAAATTTCAGGTCGGCCGGAAATTCAAGATGGCTGCCACGGTTAAAAATAGATTTTCAAAAAACAAGTCTGTAGCGACTACTTCCTGAAATCAAAATCAATCAGTAGAGCTTCAAGGTCATTGACCTCTTGTTTCATATTGCCCTTGTTTTTTTTTCATATTGGCCAACTTCCATGTTTATGTTTTTCATCAGCTCCTTTGCCAATTTGTTGATAGCCTTGCACTGTTCAGACTTCTTAACACAAATACACAACTTCAAGTAGGTTACTGTGGCAGACATTGACATACTTTTTATGCTTACTTTATTCTGATTAAAGTCTCATTACTTCCATGTCTAAGTCACCAGAAGCCCTACACTTTGAAAACTTACAAATGTCTTCTGCTACTGTTCCCATGGACACATTTTCACAATGTAAAATATGCACTTACTTTATTCTGATTAAAGTCTCATTACTTCCATTTCTAAGTCACCAGCAGCCCTACACTTTGAAAACTTACAAATGTCTTCTGCTACTGTTCCCATGGACACATTTTCACAATGTAAAATATGCACTTGTGAAAATATGCCCCTCACCCCTATTTGCATGCCTCGTTACAAATGTGGAGTAGACATATAATGTTATCCTTGTCCGTCCGTCCGTCTGTCCCAAGTTTTACATTTAAGTCCAATTTACTGAACAGATACCAGATAATAGGAATGACCTAAAACTTTTAAACATATTTAATTTACATTGAACCTTTATTTTGTGTTACTGACAGTGCTAAAGTGAGGCATCTGTGTCACAAGGACACATTTTTTAGTTTTTTCAATCAAAGTCAATAAACAATATGAGGCATTTTGTGTTGGTTGTATAAAATGATTGATATGGAGAACATACAGGTGATGTCACAGTTTGTGTAAATGGTACATGTATTCTTAATATTTCAGACCTTGAGGAGAAGATGGCAGTCAGGTTAGAAGATGCTGAAAAAGTCTCATTTGTCGACAACAAGTAAGTTATATCAAAGTTTTGTTGTAAGTTTGACATTTTGACACACAGATACAACATTACGCAAAGTTTAAACATGCATAGCAATAAACCGCAACATGTGGTAGAAGCCTGCATCGCATGAGGTAGGATGTGGGTTTAAATTCCCGGCTGTGTCATACCAAAAACTTCATAAAAATGGTACATGTTTCTCTTTTGGTTGACGTCTGCGGATAACCGGTAGTTCTAGGACTGGTCAGCCAGGTGTCAGTATAATGTGACTGGGTGGGGTATTATAGCATGTGTCTATGGCGTGGTATTCCGGTGTGGTAGCGCTACATAGTTAAGCATTGAGCTATCTACTACAAGTAAACACCATCTTGGTATGAATGACCGATTGTGAAAAGTGACGTTAAATCCCATAAAATACGTTCAGGCACATGCATAAACCATAAACTCTATACTGAACAAATGTAACCCAGTTACTAATTTTTTAAATAGTAGTTTTGATTGTATTTTGTTTTTGATTTTAAACCCCCCCCCTTATTTTGTTTTTGATTTTAAACCCCCCCAATCCCCCCCACCCCCACCCCCGCCCCTTCTGCCTCATTCCCAGTAAGTGACAGATTGTACCAGAGAATTTACTTAGGGTGCCTTTTAGATTCTCTGGCAACCAAGAATGTCAACCGACTGCACTACCCAGACAGTGTTACCAACCTCTCAAGTCTATGATAATACACTCTAATTGCATCGGTTCTCTTGACCTGCAAGCACCTGTTTCACTTTTCATACTATTGTGTAATGGGGTTGACGTGGAAACGTTTGTTTGAAAACCGGCTGAAATTCAAGATCATGTCAAATATGCTTTCTACACGTTACTCTCACTTAAATATAGTAAATACTTTCTACACATAATGTGTAGAAAGTGTTTACAATATTTAAGTGAAAGTAATTTGGAACATTCCAAGTTAAAAGATGCTTTTAATTGTATAAAATAAGAGATGACAGTTCATCTTTGTTGATGTCATTGTTTTGGCTTGGTTAGTTGCCATTTGGTTGTAATTGAAGTATAAGGCAAAAATATAAATGGTGTACAATGATGTATCGTGTATTATATCACAGTTGTTCATGACAGTTTACAAATGATCTACCAACAGTGATATTGTAATACACCGTGATATAATACAAACTGCCAAATACACATTGATCAAATACACACTGATTTTTCACTAGTGTATTGTCTATTATGTAATAATCATTGAATGATGTAATACACACTGATATAATATACTGTGAATAATGACTATTTATTATATAATACACAGATGTTATTCAGTAATATTATCTTGGTAGCTAAGTAACCAGATAGACCTACATACACAGCACCCAAATTAGAAACAACACTATTAAAAAGACAATACTGCTTTTAATCCTTTACATTGGCAATACAAGGCAACCCATAAAACTGGTATAATAACCGCCATATATGGAGCCATCAGCAGGTGCCTTCAAGCTGACCCAGACCTCATCTCCAATGTTCAGCTGAGAAACCACAGTAACTGATCCCTGGTCAAGGTATCCTGTATCCCCATCCCCATGACCGTAAGCTCTTGCCAAGGTTTGTCCGTTTTTCTTTAGATCAACTTCAAAATAAGTGGAGTGAGCACTAGGAAAGCTCAGAATGGAAGTTGAAAAAATGTAGAGTCCAGGCTGTGGTGCAATGAAAATTCCATGTTGACTGTGGTAGCCTCCGCCAAGGTTGGTTTTGACAACATCAAATTTAATGTTTTGTCCTAGACCAATGTGGGCCACTACACCTGTGGTAATGACTGCATGGAAAGCAATTGGTTCTGCAGCAGCTGTTGTGGCAAATCTGCTTTGTCTAGGGCTTTCTGGAATTATTACAAATTAAAATTAACCATACAGATGAAATTATACATTTATTATAAAAATAAATCAAGAGCGAAGACTGAAATACTTAAATGTGCAGGACTCTGAATACTCATCAACCTCTATAGTAAGAGCACAGATTTCCACAATTTCAAGCATTTGATCATTCATTTAATAATATTTAAAAAAAAAGGATTAGTATTTGATTGACATATTTAAAAACTAATTTCTACTATAGAGTTAATTATATTAAGAAAAACTGATACATTTACTTTATTGAATAATGCAGATGAAGTTGTTTACCTTTTGATTTTTTTTGCGGATGACTAGAGTCTTGTTTATGATCATGGTTGACATACATATTGCCCCCCTTCAGCACAGATAGTACTTCATTTCCCTGACTGTGTTCTTCAGTGACCTTGTCTGTGGTTACTCCCCACTTCAGCACAGATAGTACTTCATTTGCCTTACTCTGTTGGTCAGTGACCTTGTCTGTGGTTACTCCCCCCTTCAGCACAGATAGTACTTCATTTGCCTGACTCTGTTGGTCAGTGACCTTGTCTGTGGTTACTCCCCCCTTCAGCACAGATAGTACTTCATTTGCCTGACTCTGTTGGTCAGTGACCTTGTCTGTGGTTACTCCCCCCTTCAGCACAGATAGTACTTCATTTGCCTGACTCTGTTGGTCAGTGACCTTGTCTGTGGTTACTCCCCCCTTCAGCACAGATAGCACTTCATTTTCCTGATTGTATTCTTCAGTGACCTTGTCTGTGGTTACTTCCCCCTTCAGAACTGATATCATTCTCTCCTGTTGTTTCACTTTATGTTCTAGATGTGTTATTTGCTCCTCTTGATTCAGAAGTCTGGTGTTTAGTTGGGGAAGTTCCGTTTGTTGGTCTGTAACTTTGACATTTAGCTGAGTAACCACGACAGTTAGCTTGTTGACTTGTTTTCTGTATTTCTGTATGGTGTCAGTCTGCTCTGTGAGTCTGCTAGTTTGCTGATTCAGTTGATCTTGCTGTTGTACTATGGTGTCTTTTAGTTCCAAATCTGTAGGGTATATAATTAAATCTGTTAATTATCATGTATGAAGAACATTTAAAAAGTAACATAATGTGTCAGGAAAAGCAATCATGGCTGTAAGGTAAATTAAAATTGAAATACTTTTGTTTTTTTCAAGTAGGAGCTAGCTCCTGAAATTATGATATATTTTCTTTATCAGAAAGTGAGCTAAAAGGATTTGTGAAGCAGAATGCTATCTATAAACAATTATGATTTGAGAACTATATATCATGTTCAGCATAAGTTAGGTTATTACATGTGTTACTGTATATAGTAACAAAAATGGCCTGTTTTTCATGTAATACAGGCATTGTCTATGCGGTCATATTAGACAAGCGCATGAAATGGCGGGCAAAAAATCCATATGAAGGGCTAAAAAATCAATATGGAGGGCCAAAAATCCATATTAACGGTAAATCTAGACTGCGTTACATACGTTAAGCATTAAATTATAGATATTTGTTTTAATAATCGACCACGAACATGTCATATCTTCATCGGCACGTGCATCCAACGACAAGTGTGACAGTTAGAAATGGCTGCCAGAAGGCCATAGTGCACACAGGAGATCGTTAGAAGACGATACAAAGAGGAGGATGGACATCAATGAAATTGTGGAATAATGAAAAACAAGATCAGTTCAGTCTAAATCAAAATATGACGTGAACAAAATGTGTGACTGGCTCGGAGATGTTGAATTCCGGGCTCGAGGAAATCCAACATGAAAAACTAAATATACATTTATAACTGTTTTCTTGACCATTACGAAAAAAGATGGATCAAGAGCCAAACATTCATTTCTTTTTGGGTCTGTCATAAGATAATTTGAAATAGAAATCAGTCAATTTCATATGAAACTACCACAGTAATTTGAAGATAGTGCTGACCCGTTTACTGACGAGAAGACAACGCTACTATGTACCTAAATATTTTTGGCAATGGTGTTTAGATTAAATATATTAAATTATTCCTGTACATAAAATATCAACTGCGTCGTTCACAGTTTTTGATCGAACTTCTACAACCACCTAATTTTACCTATTATAATATGCACTGCCGTTCGGGTCTCGGTTACATTTCAAATACAAGTCATCCAGGAAACAATAAATGTATGTGAAATAATAAATATTCTCCTACCTTTTTATCCTTAAATTATATTTGCGAAACCAAATGCCCTTTTTGAAATATTCATTCTTCTACAAGCTCAAACGTAAACAGAAAAACTGACAAAGTCAAGTCCGTGGAATAAAAATGTCACTCGGAAAAACAACCATCACCATTGTGTTATTTTTCTTACAAAGATTACGTCAATAACGTGTCAGCGTAATTTTAATTGAGGGGGTGAATTGGTGGCTTGGGAACAAGGTACCGATTGCCTTTTTCAAATGGCACATCCTATGATTGAGGAATATTAACGTCATACGTTTATTTTATTCTTGTACATCAATGAATAAAAATGGATCTTCTAGAGTCATATTTAAACAAAAAATAAACAAGTAGATAAAAAGTAATTTTACTTTGCCCAATTTATATCTATCCAAAATAATATTGTTTTGGTTACACATGTAATAAACAGGTCATTAACTGGGGTAGGTGAGCCTCTTTGTGACATTGGCCCTTCCTTGATAGCCATATGAGCTAAAGCTCTCGGGCCTCATATGGCTATCTCAGGCCAATATCACAAAGAGGCACACCTACCCCACTTAATAACCTCTAAACATATTGACATGTTCTAAGTAAATTTAAAGAAAACGAAAAGATGGAGTGGATGAGGCCGTGCTCACCAACTACCCCACACCCCATCTCCTTTAAATTTGAAGAGTGGTCTGGTGAACAGAGCTGGGGGAGGTTTGGAATGTAAAACAATCGGGCTTCACCACCATACCATGACATACTTGATTAAGCCATGATTTAATTAATTTATGAAAGGAAATTTTTGTTCAAAATAGCTAGAAACTTAATTCAATGTTACAACTGGAAAATTAATTAGTGTTTTAATTGCATTACGATGCAAAAAAAAACTTTACCATGTTTCTCCAGTGCCTCCACTCTTGCAAGAAGCTGTAATGTCAAGCTGCCATTGTCCACCTGTGCATAAGTTGTGTGGAGAAGAACTAGAATCTTGACCAACATACACAAAACATGCATCGTCCCCATGGTGTGTTGTCCCAGAATGAAGTGTTGTTATCCTATACAACTTAAAGTATTGCTCATGTCTTATCTATAATCAGGTTATTTTAGTTCATGAAGTTTAACACAGATAAGATACTTTGTTACCTTCTATGCAGTTTTTACTACATGTCAGCATGCCATTAAAGGGGCTGGAGGCGATCTGGAAGAAATGTGGAAGCCATTAAAATATAAAAGAAAACATGTTAGTGTTCAATTTTATATAAAATGTGGCAACAACACGCAGTAAATTTCTCTGCATATTAACATATTTATTGCTAAGCAATTGGTAGGAACCATTGCACGGCCACTAAACACTCCCTCCATCACCAAATGGTGCTGTTATAAAAAGCGGGTTCGAAAATTCCGTTCTGGAGCGATCGATCGTCATGTGTTTATGTCAGAAATGTAAGTACAATTTATGTATTTTACTTTTTCGAGAAAAAACAGACTTGTTTTCAAAAATTGGGTATTTTCTATACTGTCCGTCAGTTTTTGGTACGTGAACGTCGTGTGTTACGCACGGGTGGTGGATTTAACATGGATTCAACTCTTAGACACTTCACCTCTGCACGAAAAGTTAATTGCAAACTCCTACTAAAACCGAAATATGCTCATTTTTCAAAAAGAGATGGAGTGATAGGCACAGTGATGGCGGGATCGAGTAGGTGATGGCGGCATATCCATTGACTTACTAGTACATACTTAACCAGTTGTTAGATTTGAAAGTTGCGTTAAAACTATAATATTTACATATACATGCAGGTGTGAAAGTCTGTACCGCGACGTTATAAATCTGTCATGCAACGATAGTTTATAATATTTTTAAACAAATGTTAACAAAATTTCTTTCAATCAAATCGACTTTCATTGTTTTATCTATGGCACGTTCATTCTCATTAAAGTTACTGATGGTTTGAAGCTTGTCAAGTGTTTGAACTGTTACATTTAAATCCTTTTACAATAATTCCCTCTTCTCAGCTACTGGTTCATCTTCAAAACCAAGAAGATCCAAATCGGCTCCTCTTCTTATCTTCTTGCCATCAAACATAAGCACATATGACATTTCACTATTGCTCTTTTTGGCGGCGAGGTCAGTCATCGGTTTAACTATACCTGGTCCACTTTCAGTACCAATATCATATCCTATAGCTAGTGGATTGTAGTTTGATATCAAACACTGAGTCACTTGGGCAGGCAAAGTTGATCTTGGAGTCCATCGGACTGAGACAAGGTTTACCAAGTACAATATCTGTTCCATGTTTAAATTGGAGAAAACGACCCCCAAAAAACTTTTTTTAAGAACTTCATAGTGGTGTCATTGTACCATACACTCCATACATCATCTGTATTTAACCATTTTATTACATCCAAGAACAATATCAATGCGACATTATCAAGCGCAAATCCTCCTGTTGCAACCAGCTTCATAAAACGTTATGAACTCCTTCTTAATGTTTTGTTTTCCCAAAATTGTAAAGACTTCATTTAAAAGATCTGACGTAGTTTTATCTTCATTCCCTTCATTACCAATGCTCGGCATCACGCTGTCCTCAATTTCAAAATTGATATCACTGTCCTCGTTATTAAACGGACAAAATGAATACAAACATGTATCATCTTCTGTTTCAGTTTCATGTTCTGAAACACACTTCTCAAACGAAGAAGTATCATATTTGATGTTTTTCGTGACGTTTTAATTGTACTTTGTTCTGAATGTTTGACTGGGGCGAAAAAAAATTTTGTTGAGAATATCGGTTTATTTTTCGGCTGAACTTCCAGGCATGAGTTTTCTTTTAATAGATTTTCTCGCCTGGGTACTAGTATTTATTGGGTTGGAACATGTTGAAGGTTTCACTGTGTATCGTCTTTTCTTCTTGGAAGTATTAGAAACCAGCTTTTTTGTTTTTCTGCCTTTAAAGATCACCATCTGCAAAACAAAGAAATAGTAATATAAATGTGAATGAACATGATGAAAACAGAATAAATACTTGATATCCATTGCTTAGAGATATAGGCGATATCTATAATTGTGCGAGGGTATCATGACTTTTCATGTACCTACTACTGATTTTATTAACATTTGTTAAACTTTTGTTTAAACTTATTATAAACTTTTGTTGCAGACTTTCACACCTGCATGTATATGTAAATATTAAAGTTTTTACGCAACTTTCAAAGCTAACAACTGGTTAAGTATGTACGAGTAAGTTAATGGATACGCTCCCAGCACCTATTCGATCCTGCCTATCTCTCCATCTCTTTTCAAAAAATGAGCATATTTCGGTTTTAGTAGGAGTTCGCAATTCATTTGTCGTGCAGAGGTGAAGTGAGAGTTGAATCCGTGTTAAATCCACCACCCAGTGCGTCACACAAGTTGTTCACATACCAAACACACCAAGAATTAATGGACAGTATAGAAAAATGCACGAGTCTTTGATATGGGAAATGTTCTAGGCGAGTCACTTTCAAGTATTTGGTGGCAAAATTGTATCGAACATGAGGTACAAACATATCTTCACGTAATAACATTCCCCGATTTTTGAAAACAAGTCTGTTTTTTCTCGAAAAAATAAAAAACGTAAATTGTACTCACGTTTCTGACATAATCACATGACGATCACTCCAGAGCGGAAGTTTCGATCCCTCTTTTTATTAACAGCACCTTTTGGTGCGGGAGGGAGTGTTTAGTGGCCATGCATTGTGATTTAAACTCAATGCATATGAAATGTGAGATACACATAATTGTGGCTAGCATTTGGTTCATGTTGGTCATATGGAAGGTTCACGCCCCACCCCGCACCTCCCCCCACCTATTTCATATGCCGGATTCTGGCAGATTAAGAGAGCTGCTATTCCGGATGCCGAGGCATGGTATGCCAGATGCCAAATATGTTGATGGAGTGTCAAATAAATATACGACTGTTTCAAACTTTAATGAACTTTTATTCTTTCATTGAAATTAGTATATGGACAACATTTGGCAAAGATCTGGAGAAGAAATGAAGGACCTAGAGTGTTAACAAACATTTTTAAATAATTCAAGGGCCAAAACTCTGCTGTTTTATATCTGATATGGCTATATTTTGTTTAATTTGTCCCGCTTCTTTCTATGACTGAGATAACTTCATTAAATTAATTTGGGTGGTTGGGGTGGGTGGGTGGGCTGGAGTAAAGGGGAAGGGGACGTGTGTGCTATAGGGATGAGTGTGAGTCTGATCAGATATGATCAGTCTTCAAACATATCCTGCTTTTATTGGTAGTAACATTCTGAAAAAGCTTGGTAAAGATCAGCTGAAAAATGAAGTAGCAACTCAGAACAGTTTAAAATCAGTAAAAACGATCAGTCATAACTAAACTGCATCACAGTTTGAACTCAGACAGCTTTAAATGAAACAAGCGTCTCAGTGGCCGATTGGTTAACAACGTTGCGTTGAAAACCTTCATCTCTCACTGCTGCAGGTTCAAATCCCACTGGGAGCTCGACTTGTAAGTGAGGAAGTGTCAATTCTTACGGATGGCGGTAGGTGTACAGTACTGGTTCTTCCCAGAAAATGTGGGTGGTCTGCCTCCATCACAAAAAAAAAATTACCGTCATATATAACCTTACATGTGTTGAAAATGACGTAAAACACCATATAAACAAAACAAAACAAATTAAAATGAAACAACCCGAATGTGTACATGTTGGGAATCTTACACAGTATTTGTCTATTTCTGTTGCTAACAGTAGCTCCAAAAATGGATCTGCGGTGGCCAAGTGGAATGATAGCATACGTGCCTCTTGTTCCAGAGGTCCCGGTTTGATCTGTGAACTACTCTGGTTGTGCAACTTGTTTGGACGACAGAGAGAGGATGCGGTGTGGAACCATGTATAGAATATTGTGAATGTATAAGACATTATTATATAACCTATAAATAGACGCGTTTTCATTGGCTAAAAAGTAATTTTTTAGAAAAAATATCTAGCGATATTGACCTGTTTTTTTCTGATATTGACCAGTTTTCTGATATTGACCAGTTTTCAGTTTTTTTCTGATATTCACCTGTTTTCAACAATATGATAAATTGAGGGTTATATAATAAAACAGTTATGGACTTTTCAGCTGTTATACATGATGTTGATATGTACCAAAAAATCATTATTGACCTCGGCTATCGCCTCGGTCAATAATGATTTTTTTGGTGCATATCACATCATGTATAACAGCTGAAAAGTCCATAATTGTATAATATACACTGCCTGTGAATCTAAGAAGCAGTTTGGCTATGTAGGCAGATGGAGGCTGATTAGCGACATTCTGTATTTGTAAATGCTAACGTTGTTGACTCAATGGAATACTGCACTATAACTATATATTTGTAACTATGATTTCCTTTCTAGGTTACAAAGAGCGAAGCGAAACCTATCTGTTAAAGCTGAGGAGGTGGGGAAGATGCAAGCGGAGAATGTGAACATGCAGGAGCAGATAGAGGAACTCGGAGAATCACACAAGTACGATACTAAAATAGTTGTTTTATACGACATACCCATACCATATTTGTAATTGATAGAAAAAACAAACTTTTCTTTTCTTTTGGAGAGTTTAAAGGAAAACGCAGCAATTTTTTAAGCAGTTTTGATATATTTCGACTGCGACAAGTTACATCTATGAAAATATATCAACATTACCATGTGTGCCTTTAAGCATCTTACTGGTACATGTTGGTCTATCAACTCCTGTAATTTGAATTGAATTGAATGTTGTTTAATGGCTCATCAACATAATATAGGTTATTTAGAGCCGCCCCAGAGAGAGGGGAAGAATACATAGGAATCCGGGAACCGTGCCCTACTCTTATTATCGAATAGATTCCTATGGTTCTTTAACGTGCTTGGAGGATATATAGATCGATACACGGGACCGCCCGGTTTACGTCCCCATCCGACAGATGAGGCTAAGGGAAAGTGTCTTGCCCAAAAACACACTGATGAAACTCTGTGGCACCACGGAGGATTGAACCCGGGGCCTCCGGTTACAAATCTGCCGCTCTACCAACTGCGCCACACCAGCCCTCTCCTGTAGGTAGAATGATATTCGTTTAAGAGATAACCATGCTAAGATTTTCAATCTGGGACGGTATGCGAGTGGTTTTACAGTCCGTAAAACCAACCACATACTGTCCCAGATTGAAAATCTTAGCATGGTTCGTAAAACAAACCACATACCGTCCCAGATTGAAAATCTTAGCATGGTCATCTCGATTCTAATGCTTTTCCATTCAAATGCTACAAAAATATAAAATCAAATCATATTACACTCTTGTTTTTCTATGAAACTCAAATTCACAGATTCCATCATTTTGTTGACGTCATCCAATGATGTCATTTCTATCAACGTTATGTAACGTCACATATTTTTCAGATGATAAATCGGGGGTTTTACGGTCGCAAATTTGAGACGTTAGCCAATGGATCAACGTGTTACATAATAGTTGCATTAGAATTATATGTTTATAGTTTTAGATAAAAACTGTTTCGTCCACTGCAAATAAGGCTAACTTCAGATTTGTACAATTTAGAATTTTGTAATACAACATTTTTTCTATAAATTGACGATTCTTTTATTATCAATGAAATAGATTTTTACTTTCACCATGCACTATTTACCTGTAATTAGTAATGAAAGTTTCATTAAAAATAAATCATACTCATTAATTATATAAACAAACTCATTTGTTAAGACTTTATTTATTTCTTCGCATATATTACCAGAGAGATGAATTTCTTAGCTTACTGCATGAAACTCATATCTAGCTTTTTCTCACGTATACCCATGTATTTATTTTTAGATCAGGATGTCATGATCATATACTGAAAAAATAAAGTTTAGCAAGCCCTTATGCACATCTAGCTTAAATAAATGTAGTTGATCTTATTTTTCACTTACTTTTTGTATTCCAATTAAGTATCAGAGTTATCTCCCATTTAGTTAAAACATACAATTACACATTTAAAAATACAAATAAGGTAAAGAGCAAGATTAAACATTACAAAATAACTGTTATGGGTCTCAAGTTATAAAAAAATGTTAAAACAATCAACAATTTCCTTGCCATTATAAAGATATAGGGAACCAAAGTTCACCATTTGTGAAATTACCTCCCTTTTCATTGAAATAAGAAGGAAATTATAATTTCTGTAAAACATGTAGATTACCACATGTTGCTATTGTTTTCACATATTTCTTTTGAGTCTTATTCCCTTAATATAGCTGATAATTATGTAAGTTATATTATCCATGACCACTTCTACACATATCCTAGAATCTGGTCAACGGGATTTATATGTTATTTACTTGCTAAACTTATTTTTATCAGCATATTTCCACACATACTTTAATTATGGAGCTATACTAAACAAAAAAAAACAATGTCCGACTTTTTTGCTGGTATTTTTTCCATAGGCCAGTTTTTGAGGGCGTATAAAAGCTTAAACAGCGTTTTAATCATTCATTCATTCATTCATTTAATAAAACAATGTTTGATGTTTGTAAACACTCTCAAGTGAGAACTAACTATCCCATTAGACAGTTTGAAATTTGCCAAGCAATACTCTTTTATGGATGATGTGGAAATGTTTAAGGGAGGTAATTTGATGAATGTTGATAATCAAAAGCTGCCATCTACACAATCTGTGTTCTGTTTTTTTGTGATTCTTTTGGTAAGGAACATATAGATAACATTGTCTCGGACAAATTTTGGTAATTTTCGTAGATTTAATTTTTTTTGTGGCCAAAATGCATGTTTTAAGAAAAGGGGAGCTAACTCCCTTTTGTACTGAACTTTTCAAAAACGTCTTTGTTTGGCTTATTGTTGGCATTCTATCTATTCTTAAAACATTATTACTTTTTTCCTGTTTTGCTGTCTAAACATGCAATCAGCATCAACATCAGCAGAAGTTTCTTTTTTTTTGTTCAGTATATTTCTCAACCTAAGTGCATGGAAAGCTTGCTTATTTACTGCTAACATGCTACATGACCGATTAGCTCAGGCAGATAAACTAACGCCTGAGTAAAGTTTTCTCTTTGAATAAGCATTGGTATATTGAACAGTATCTAGGGTATAGCAGTATATAATACAACTTTACATTTATGAAGAAGAAAAAAAGCAAATTAACAAGTAAGCTGTACTAAATACAAAATTTAGTTGATAATTCATTGTTTTCACCAAAAGACAACTAATAAAAACACCTGCTTTTATGTTTTAATATGTTGGCTTCATACAAAAGCTAGAGGGTATCAACAGAAATAAAATTGAACACCACCATTTGCTCATGCAATTGTATGTCTAACAGTGATTTACAGTTACTTAGACACATTTTTTCTTCCCCAAATACTGTAGGCTGGAAATTGGCCCGTAATTCACTTACCTACCCCAAATAACAATGATAATATACCATAATTGAAGAACAGTGATTTTTGAGTAGTTTGAGGCTTGTTCTTAACGTAATGAACAGCACTTACGCATTTTTAAATTCAATATTACATTCGTTTTAACGATAAAAATTGGATCGAATGCAAAAATGAAATTGAATTTCATTTGAAATGTTTTAAATATCCATTTTCTGTGGGGTTTTCCAAAACAAAATGGTGGCCACTGAAAAATCATTCATTGGGGCTCAATGCTCAATGCTTCTCAAGTGTAGTTAAAAAACTAAACCGCCAAAAAAACCGGCAAAATTACACTAAAAAACGTTTATCAAAACTCTGTCCAGGTGATTAGGTAATATAATAATACATGTGTGCTGATTAAAAATACAGATTTTCCAACGATTCTTAAACTACTCATGATTGAATATGCGTGAAATGAATTTTGAGCTGGTAACTCTAAATTTGACGCTTTAGTTTTAGGGTTTGGCCTTGGCTGGTTAGATCCATTTATATTGTGTTTGTAGAGTTTGGACATCATTCTGTTGTAAAATTAGCTTGTTAATGGCAGGATAGCTACTTTAAGAAAAATATTCAGCAGATGGAAAAACCCTCTGCTCCCCCACTGATTTCTAATTGATTAAATCGCCACCAACTATAGGAGGGATTGCGCATTATCGGTACATGAAATACTTGTATTTGACAATATATTGCTATTATAAATGATATCAAAACTAAGATATCTAATTAAGAGTGAATATGTGAATACCTATGAAACATTTAACTTGAATGCCAAAACTATAGGGCAATGGTAACTGAATTGAATCATCGTAAGAGTATAAGGACACCAACGCCCCCTGGATTGACGGAGGAACAATTAGCGATGTTAGATGCTGCAGACGACGAGGAAAGATCGTGAGAACCGATGTGCTTTTTATATAGTGGCATGTTCGGACTTGTGAATAACTATTAATATATCTAATATTTGTTTTTTGTATTTAAAATGACAGCGGAAAAGGCAATATGTGTTATTTTCTGTTATTAATATCTTAACAATTAAAAAGTAAAGCCTGCTGAAAAGACCACCTTTTAGGAGACCCGACTGCCTTAAGCATTGCGTGGTCCGAGTATTAAACTTTCATACCCTATTCAACCCCTTCTTCAAACCTTAATTTCGGCTTAAAAAGTTTGCATATTGTAAAATTAAACATATTATATGTAAATTTAAACAGGTTATCACATTTTTTCAGTAAAATAATGTTTTTAAACATTATAAAATCCTGCTAAAATGAGTTTTCCCATTGCTTAATGTAATGGAGACCAGCAGTTTAGTTCCCAGTTGTATTGTTTTAAAATAAAATTTGAGTGTATTAAAAGACCACCTGTGGTAAGAGACCACTTTTGGTCTTCTCTTTAGGGCTGGATAACAGTAGCCTTGAGTTGGCCTCTTATAATGTAGATTATCCTTATACAAATTGATTTTTTCTTTGTAACTACAGATTTTTTGAGTTTACTTATTGAAAGCAAAAACATATTGCTTCATAATTTAGATTTTCCATTTAGCATTGCATTACGGTAAGTGCTGTATATAGACTGATGAGGTTCAAGCACAACTGTTCATGCATTGGTAGCACCACTGTGCATGCATTGATAGCACCACTGTTCATGCATTGATAGCACCACCATTTATTGCATTGCCTGTGCATTTATTTGGGAATATTGCATGCACTGGTATATAAATTCTGTTGTATATGCATGGTTTTATGGTTTCTACACTGTTTTGAAGTGCTGGATCCTTCATTTACAGGGCTTTTTTCCCTTCATAAACAGGGGCCGATATTTCTGCATAATACACTGTTCCCCCTTATTTTTCAAAATTACATAATTTTTTTCCCCTTTAACTCGAAAATCACGCTTTTTTTCCCCCTGTTAAAGGGCCTGGGCCTCTTCCCCTATTTCTGAAAAAAAAGCCCTGATTTAATGTGATCGTTTGAATTTGGGTGAAAGATTTAAACTATTGTGAATGTATAGTATTTGTAAGGGCATGTGTGTTATGTGTGTGCGATTCTAAGGTGTACATTTCCTTTGTCATATTACCTAATGAGAAAACACAAGGTGGTCAAATAAGAGCT
Organism: Cyrtodaria siliqua; assembly: GCA_037043455.1. NCBI lineage: Eukaryota > Metazoa > Mollusca > Bivalvia > Adapedonta > Hiatellidae > Cyrtodaria > Cyrtodaria siliqua. The sequence continues at coordinate 190,717 of JAWPHD010002965.1, forward strand.
TTGAATTTTTTTTGGTTTGATGAATGATAATCATATATTTTTTCATATTGGCCCAGTTATTGGTCCAAGGACTGTCATATTGGCCCAAGACCGAAGGCTACGGGCCAATATGACAGTCTGAGGACCAATAACTTGGACAATATGAAACAACTTAATTAATGACAACTTTATTTATTAACAGCCACTACGGTATAATTTGTTTTTAATCAAATTATTTTGACATACTTTGTGTTTATTTATAGTAGCGTTATTACATTTATATGTCAAAAAGGGAGCGCGAATGACGTTACTTAACGTGAATGACGTCACTTAAATCTCGTATTGGCGAGTTTCTTCATATTGGCCTTGTTTTTTTCATATTGGCCGACTTCCGGTTCATATTGGCCGAGTTTGCGTCGTATTGTGTGAAGAGTTTCTAGTAAAACAGGGCTAATATAGTTAAGTTAATTAATAAAACTATTTATTGTCTTATTTTCAATTTCTTGAAAGATATTCAATTTTTTCATTTTAAATTGTGTTTATTGATGTTTACATCTTTACAAATTCCAATGACAAGCATCTTTTGCCTTGCTGTCTACATGGACAGGTTTTAAAAAATAAAATTCTGGCACAATAGCTCAATATTACCTATATATATATCAATGTGCTGTAAAACTCCATTTATTCCGCTTGATATAAAATCTTAAGGGCATTATTAGAGTTTCAAATCGTTCCATGAATTATCCAGACATTTAGTAGTAAAACCCCTTTTTCTGATGTTTTGAGATTTAACTGAACACGCGTGACTGCGAAACAGTTTGGAAATTGTCATCTTGGAATACACGTAACTTTCCAGGATCGGAAAACCGGGAGTCAGTTAAAAATCAATTATGGATTTGTACATTTGGTGATGTATTACATGTTTCTTGTTGTTTTTTGTATGTAATATAATGTATAGTTTTGCTGTGTTTGTGTAACACAGGTGGTGGTATGGTACCTGTCTGTATTTAATGTAATGTTTTTTCTCTAAAATCATGAGATTGCTACTAAATTACTTAAACAATATGCCTTTTTTTCAGATGACAAACTCTGGTCAGATTTTATATAAAAGGTTATCAATTTAAATGTGTGACCTTGTTATGGAATATCTAGGAGAATGTGATGCCATTTAAATGACGAGAAGACAAAATCATTAGATTTCAATCATTTATATATTGTTACTATGAGTTATTAACTATACACCTACCTTATACATGCAATTGTTGATAGAAACCGTCTATTAAACCAGTCTAGAATTATTTTATATTTTTATCATTCTTGATTTCAAGTGTTTCATTACTCAGTGAGTTATAAAGACAAGTCTAAATCTGTTTCATACAACAACTTCAAAAAAGTATGAAAGGAGAAATCTGGAAATCGTCGAACACGATAATTTCAAAAAATATTGCAGTCTCAGTTTGATTGAGACTGTTCATGAACAGTTACGTGAAAAGTGCTTGCTAACATTCATGCCCTCTAGTCCCAGGTTGAGCAGAACTCAATATGTACCTCAATTAGTACATCAGTTAGTATGTCAGTTATTACATCCATTGGTACATCAATGAGTACATCAAGACATAATCGGTCCTCAGAACAGATTGAGTTGAAAAAACAGAACTGATTGAGTTCATATTGTATAACAGTAAAGACTCAGTGAGTATAATAAATCCATAAAATCAGGAATGGCACAATTCTAAACATAAAACAATTCTAAAATAATTTAAAAGACTTTTAGAAGTGTCTACTTACTCAGATGAGCATGTTGTCGGTGCAGTATGTTGCATGTTATTGTTATTGCAGGGCTGTACTGGCTCAGCTGAACAAACAGATAGAAGATTATAGACAACAACTAGCCAGGGAGAGAAACGACAGGTACATCAATTAGTACATCAAATAATACATCAGTTACAGCATCAATTAATACATCAAATAATACATCAATTGTTACATCAATTAGTACATCAATTAGTATATCAGTTAGTACATCAATTAGTACATCAATCAGTACATCAGTTAGTATATCAGTTAGTACATCAATTAGTACATCAGTTAGTATATAAGTTAGTATATCAGTTAGTACATCAATTAGTATATCAGTTAGTATATCAATTAGTACATCAATTAGTATATCAGTTAGTATATCAGTTAGTACATCAATTAGTATATCAGTTAGTATATCAGTTAGTACATCAATTATTACATCAATTGGTACATCAGTCAATACATCAATAACCATGTCAATTAGTACATCAGTTAATACATCCATAAGTACATCATTAGTACATCAAGTGGTACACAATTGTAGTTCATCAAATAATGAACCAGTTAGTACATTGGTTAATACATTCACAAGTAAATCAATAAGTACAGCAATAAGTACATCGATAAGTGTCTTAACTAGAACATCTGTTGACTCCTCCTAGGCATAATAAAAGTACCGATCAGTATTGGAAAGGGTGTGTTTGGGATCTTGGTATGGGGAGAAAGTGCAGAACCAAACCATGGCACTTGAAATGCCTAACATGGCAAGTCTTCTGTGTGTTTAACTTGCTACTCTACCATTTTATTTTTGAGAAGTTTAATGCATTACTACTATTCATGTGTCTTGTATATGATAAATATGATGATCCAAATCTTAATGAAATATGGGAATGTATGTTTTATGTAAATTCTTTCTTTTATAGTAGCATTTATATGCTTTCTTCAATACCAAAAGTTTAATTATAAAATATACTAGGTAAAAAAAGTTTTGGACCAGGGTATATAAAGTCATATAAAAATAAAACTAGTGGACAGAATTTAAGTATCTTTTTTTAGTAACCAAGGTCTACCCTACCCGGTTAATTTGGTACCAGAAACATAAAATTCCAACAAGATTTGATTTTAAAAATATATCGCGAACACACAAAGGGTCTGTAAAAAATGTTGCAAAGTCCATAAAAACTAACAGCTACAGACATTCGAGTAACCAATAAAAAAGATTATTCCCCGGTTAATCTTGTTTAGAATTTAATGTTTCTGGTACCAAATTAACCGGGTAGGGTAGACCTTGGTTACTAAAAAAGAAATACTTAAATTCTTTCCACTAGTTTTATTTTTATATGACTTTTTATACCCTGGTCCAAAACTTTTTTTACAGAGTATAGTCTCTTGGTGGCTATATGTGGAGTTACTTTTCCAAACATAACTGATACATGTAAGAAAAGTTACTTGCAGAAATGCTGCTGATATAACATGTCGGCTGCTGATATAACTATGTCGGCTGCTGATATAACACGTCGGTTGCTGATATAACATGTCGGCTGCTGATATAACATGTCGGTTGCTGATATAACGTGTCGATTGTTGCCAAAAAAACAACTTATAACACATGGCAGGAGGTATACTGATATTGTGATTTAAAAAATGCAGTAAAATAAATCCACCATGAAAATGAATTATCCCTTCTGCACCCTGATACAGAATGGAAGTGCAGACGCGTAAGAATTCTGTGTCGAAGGAACTGGAGGACTACAAGTCGGACAACCAGAAGTTCATGCAGGACATGAATCACACCATCACAACCGGCAAGCAGGACCACATCTCTCTGTCTAATGAGGTGACATTAATTTTTCTTATTATTTTTTTTTCGGGCACCATTGCGGTGACCCATTTGATCTCCCCATAATGTGGCATGTTGTGGATGACATTACTTAATATTCTTTAAATTTCTTTATGCATACTATCATGACTATCGACCATCACATTAAGAAAACTGAGGAAAATAGTTTACTTTGTTCAATATTTGATTATCACAATGGCCTCATCCTCTAGTAAGACCCTTAAAGTGAGATATATAAGCATGGTACTTTTTGTTTTGACATACCTATCAGAGGCAGTGGTTATATTTCAATGTATCACCTTATCAAAGGCGGTGGTTATATTTCAATGTATCACCCTATCAAAAGCAGTGGTTGTATTTCAATGTATCACCTTATCAAAGGCAGTGGTTATATTTCAATGTATCACCTTATCAAAGGCAGTGGCTATATTTCAATGTACCACCTTATCAAAGGCAGTGGTTATATTTCAAATGTATCACCTTATCAAAGGCAGTGGTTGTATTTCAATGTATCACCTTATCATAGGCAGTGGTTATATTTCAGTGTATCACCTTATCAAAGGCAGTGGTTGTATTTCAATGTATCACCTTATCAAAGGCAGTGGTTATATTTCAATGTATCACCCTACCAGAGGCAGTGGTTATATTTCAATGTATCACCCTACCAGAGGCAGTGGTTATATTTCAATGCATCACCTTATCAAAGGCAGTGGTTATATTTCAATGTATCACCTTATCAAAGGCAGTGGTTATATTTCAATGTATCACCCTATCAAAGGCAGTGGTTATATTTCAATGTATCACCTTATCAAAGGCAGTGGTTATATTTCAATGTATCACCTTATCATAGGCAGTGGTTATATTTCAGTGTATCACCTTATCAAAGGCAGTGGTTGTATTTCAATGTATCACCTTATCATAGGCAGTGGTTATATTTCAATGTATCACCTTATCATAGGCAGTGGTTATATTTCAGTGTATCACCTTATCAAAGGCAGTGGTTGTATTTCAATGTATCACCTTATCAAAGGCAGTGGTTATATTTAAATGTATCACCCTAGCAGAGGCAGTGGTTATATTTCAATGTAACACCTTATCAAAGGCAGTGGTTATATTTCAATGTATCACTTTATCAAAGGCAGTGGTTATAGTTCAGTGTTTCACCTTATCAAAGGCAGTGTTTATATTTCAATGTATCACGTTATCAAAGGCAGTGGTTATATTTCAATGCATCACCTTATCAAAGGCAGTAGTTATATTTCAGTGTATCACCTTATCAAAGGCAGTGGTTATATTTCAGTGTATCACCTTATCAAAGGCAGAGGTTATATTTTAATGTATCACCTTATCAAAGGCAGTGGTTATATTTCAACGTATCACCTTATCAAAGGCAGTGGTTATATTTCAATGCATCACCTTATCAAAGGCAGTGGTTGTATTTCACTGTATCACCTTATCAAAGGCAGTGGTTATATTTCAATGCATCACCTTATCATAGGCAGTGGTTATATTTCAATGCATCACCTTATCATAGGCAGTGGTTATATTTCAGTGCATCACCTTATCATAGGCAGTGGTTATATTTCAATGTATCACCTTATCAAAGGCTGTGGTTATATTTCAATGCATCACCTTATCAAAGGCAGTGGTTATATTTCAATGCATCACCTTATCAAAGGCAGTGGTTATATTTCAATGTATCACCTTATCGAAGGCAGTGGTTATATTTCAATGTATCACCTTATCAAAGGCAGTGGTTATATTTCGGTGTATCACCCTGTCAAAGGCAGTGGTTATATTTCAATGCATCACCTTATCAAAGGTAGTGGTTATATTTCAATGCACCACCTTATCAAAGACAGTGGTTATATTTCAGTGTATCACCTTATCAAAGGCAGTGGTTATATTTCAATGTATCACCTTATCGAAGGCAGTGGTTATATTTCAATGTATCACCTTATCAAAGGCAGTGGTTATATTTCGGTGTATCACCCTGTCAAAGGCAGTGGTTATATTTCAATGCATCACCTTATCAAAGGTAGTGGTTATATTTCAATGCATCACCTTATCAAAGACAGTGGTTATATTTCAGTGTATCACCTTATCAAAGGCAGTGGTTATATTTCAATGTATCACCTTATCGAAGGCAGTGGTTATATTTCAATGTATCACCTTATCAAAGGCAGTGGTTATATTTCGGTGTATCACCCTGTCAAAGGCAGTGGTTATATTTCAGTGTATCACCCTATCTATCAAAGGCAGTGGTTATATTTCAGTGTATCACCCTATCAAAGGCAGTGGTTATATTACAACATATCACCTTATCAAAGGCAGTGGTTATATTTCAACACATCACCTTATCAAAGGCAGTGGTTATATTACAACATATCACCTTATCAAGGCAGTGGTTATATTTCAATATATCACCTTACCATAGGCAGTGGTTATATTTCAACATATCACCTTATCAAAGGCAGTGGTTATATTTCAACATATCACCTTATCAAAGGCAGTGGTTATATTTCAACATATCACCAACATATCACCAGAAGTTGTAGTTATTTAAACTCATTTTGGCATTTTTTATTTTGACTGAAAACTCAAGTTCAAGGTCACCAAAAATAATGATAAATCTTTAATGGGACTAAAGTGACCATTTCAAGAAGTACAGCTCTAATTTTCATAATAAGGTCAAGTGACCTTAAAATCGTATAATCTTGAAAGTAATCAATGTGACATACATTTGAAAACTGGGTCAAAAGTTCAAATTATCAGGGTCAGCAAAAGTCAAGGTCAACTTGTTACCAAACACTTTATTTAAGCAAATTAATAGGATTGTTTACTCCGACAGGTAAATATGTCTGCCACAATTAATCAACAGTCTGGCTAGCTGAATCAACTATTGGTTAAATATATAGCCTGTTTTCGTGAATTGCTTCCCACTTCACAGGTCTATATGTTTTGAAGTTTGCTACTACTTTCAACTAAGATAAACATTGCACATTTTTACTAGTGAACCTGATTGTAACAATTTCACTTTCAGAAATGTGTTTTACCGTGTTTCCCTCCACCTTACACATTTTAAAAAGCATTTAGTTTATTGTATTCCAAATATGTTAGCTGGCATCACAAACAAACGTCATCGAATTTGAAACTCAGAAGCCAGAAAAAAAGGAGTTTGCATGTATTTTCATTTGTATTGTTCATGTGAACATTTAGATGGAAACACTACAAGAGTTGGAAGAGCTGGTATGTTGTGTGTGAATGTTCTCTTTTAAAGTATTACTTACATACATATATAACAAGATTACTTAACTTACAGGAAGTCAAATAGCTTGCAGAAATTGCTGAGAGTGTGCAGCTTGTGATAAAATCTACTAAGAGTTTCTGCATGTTTTTTTGATAACTTATAATTTTATTTTAACTAGATGTTTGTGTGTTTCATATTTTATTTTTTGTATTATAATGCCAATTCAGGCTCCTTGTTTGATAATTAATCCAATAAGCAATGAAGTAGTGTTGTGTTGGTGTGCCTAGTCATACTGTTGGTTTACAATGTACAGTATGCAATGCATTTATGTTCCAAGTCATACTGTTGGTTTACAATGTACAGTATGCAATGTATTGATGTGCCAAGTCATACTGTTGGTTTACAATGTACAGTATGCAATGCATTTATGTTCCAAGTCATACTGTTGGTTTACAATGTACAGTATGCAATGTATTGATGTGCCAAGTCATACTGTTGGTTTACAATGTACAGTATGCACTGTATTGCTATGCCAAGTCATACTGTTAGTTTACAATGTACAGTATGCAATGTACTGATGTTCCAAGCCATACTGTTGGTTTACAATGTACAGTATGCAATTCATTGATGTGCCAAGTAAAACTGTTGGTTTCATATTGTTGGTTTACAGTGAACAGTATGCACTGTATTTATGTGCCAAGTCATACTGTTGGTTTACAATGTACAGTATGCACTGTATTGATGTGCCAAGTAAAACTGTTGGTTTCATATTGTTGGTTTACAGTGAACAGTATGCACTGTATTTATGTGCCAAGTCATACTGTTGGTTTACAATGTACAGTATGCACTGTATTGATGTGCCAAGTAAAACTGTTGGTTTCATATTGTTGGTTTACAGTGAAGAGTATGCACTGTATTTATGTGCCAAGTCATACTGTTGGTTTACAATGTACAGTATGCACTGTATTGATGTGCCAAGTAAAACTGTTGGTTTCATATTGTTGGTTTACAGTGAACAGTATGCACTGTATTTATGTGCCAAGTCATACTGTTGGTTTACAATGTACAGTATGCACTGTATTGATGTGCCAAGTAAAACTGTTGGTTTCATATTGTTGGTTAACAGTGAACAGTATGCACTGTATTTATGTTCCAAGTCATACTGTTGGTTTACAATGTACAGTATGCAATGCATTTATGTTCCAAGTCATACTGTTGGTTTACAATGTACAGTATGCAATGTATTGATGTGCCAAGTCATACTGTTGGTTTACAATGTACAGTATGCAATGTATTGATGTACTGAGTCATACTATTTATTTACAATGTACAGTATGCAATGTATTGATGTGCCAAGTCATACTGTTGGTTTACAATGTACAGTATGCAATGCATTTATGTTCCAAGTCATACTGTTGGTTTACAATGTACAGTATGCAATGTATTGATGTGCCAAGTCATACTGTTGGTTTACAATGTACAGTATGCACTGTATTGCTATGCCAAGTCATACTGTTGGTTTACAATGTACAGTATGCAATGTACTGATGTTCCAAGCCATACTGTTGGTTTACAATGTACAGTATGCAATTTATTGATGTGCCAAGTAAAACTGTTGGTTTCATATTGTTGGTTTACAGTGAACAGTATGCACTGTATTTATGTGCCAAGTCATACTGTTGGTTTACAATGTACAGTATGCACTGTATTGATGTGCCAAGAAAAACTGTTGGTTTCATATTGTTGGTTTACAGTGAACAGTATGCACTGTATTTATGTGCCAAGTCATACTGTTGGTTTACAATGTACAGTATGCAATTTATTGATGTGCCAAGTAAAACTGTTGGTTTCATATTGTTGGTTTACAGTGAACAGTATGCACTGTATTTATGTGCCAAGTCATACTGTTGGTTTACAATGTACAGTATGCACTGTATTGATGTGCCAAGTCATACTGTTGAGTTACAATATTCAGTATGCTATGCATTTATGTTCCAAGTCATACTGTTGGTTTTCAATGTACAGAATGCTGAATTAATGTGCCAAGTAATACAGTTGATTTACAATGTACAGAAGCAATGTATTGGCATGCCAAGGCATACTGTTGTTTTACAATGTACAGTATCCAATGTATTGATGTGCCAAGTCATACTGTTGTTTTACAATGTACAGTATACAGTGTATTGATGTGCCAAGTCATACTATTGGTTTACAGTCAAAGGACATGGTTATAGTATTTAGCCTAACATGCTTTATTACTTAGATTTGCCTTAACACTATGTAATTATAAACAAGTCACACAGACTTTGTACCAAGATTGCACAGGTGCTTGGAACTATTAGAATCAGCCCCATACCATCAGACCCCTGATCAGACCCCCATAAGTACATATAGTCATGTGATGGTCAGATTCTGAGAGTTCCAGGCATCTGTGCATAGAATTTTACCATTTCGGATATTATTTAGTGTTAAGTATTTATGGTCATTTTCATTTCAAAGAATCAAACCTAATGTTACTTTAAAAATTAGTTAACCTACATGTTTTATGTTTCCTCAATGATAAGAAATGTCAACACGTATTAGGGTAATTATCAGAACCTTTCTACTAATTTTAGAATCAATTTTGATAAAAAGTCAGATAACTGAATCCAAGTTATTATGATATTAAACAATTGTTTGATAAACTGAATACAAGTCACATGTTATGTTGTGATGATATAAAAACATTATTTTGATAAAATTTAATATGTCACATGTTATGTTGTGATGGTATAACAACATTATTTTGACAATACTGAATACACGTCACAGTTATGTTTTGTTTCAAGTTATAAAACAACAATACTGAAACATTATGTTGAAAAGGTACATAAGTTGTTATTTATATAATGATATGTTATGTTATGTTATGATATAAAAACATTATTTTGTCAAAACTGAATACATGTCACAGTTATATTTTGATATAAAACAACAACACTGAAACGTCATATTGAAAAGCTCCATAAAAGTCACAGGTTATGTTGTTATGATATAAAAACATGATTTTGATAAAACTAAATAAAAGTCACAGTTTCACTTTTTTTTTAAAGTTGACATTATGATATAAAACAACAAAAAAACATTATTTTGATAAACTGAATAAAAGTCACAGGTTATGTTGTCATGATATAAAAACAACAACATTATTTTGATTAAACCCCCAGAAAAGTCACAGGTTATGCTTTGTTTCAAGTTATTATCATAATGATATTATTATTTTTTTATCATTATGATATAAATCATTATTTTGGTATCCAGTTGCTAAGGAGTATGTGGTGTATCGAAGCAAAATGATATTCTGTTGCTAAGAGTATGCTGAAGTCTCTGTGTTACAGTTATGTATCTACACAAAATGCTATTTTCAGGAGGATGAGGATTATGAGTCGTCGGTAGGTGCAGGATTGACCACGTATCATGTTTCGTATATGTTGTAATATATGACACATGTGTTGCTTTATGTAAAACATGTCGCTATGCCCACAACTCTTTAAAGTTGAATTGGAAAAATAAAATAAAAGTTGGGTAATAAAATAAAAGTTGGAGAAAGTATAATTATGTTGAAGAAAATCAGTTATTTTTAACTTGCCTATGTTACTTTATGTTTAAATGGACCATTTCTTCTTAGTGTTTTGCATATTAAGAAGCTGGACCCAACTTTTAGAACTTAAATAAAACCCATAACAGTAGTTTAAATTTATTATTCAAAATATGTGCCACCATTGTATGCAAATAAATAAGAAGTATTTTCCAGAGGTGTTTAAAAATCTCAACACATACCGATAACAAAATAAACAATGAAACTTGAACAAATGTTGATGATATTAATATTCTAACTATGTTTTAATGTTTTGATGAATCAAAATTCATTTTCCTTTTTATTTGTATATCCAAATTTTATGTTTTTACATGTATTTTGAAGAGTTTGCTTATTTGTTGCACTAAAATGTTGATTATATTTTAATATTAGTTATTAGGATTCTTGACAGGGGACATGGGCTCACATTCCATGCCTGGAAATTATATTCACCCGAGCCGTTAGGCGAGGGGAATATACTTTCCAGGCAGGGAATATGAGCCCATGTTCCCTGTCAAGAATCCTAATAACGAATTTGTCATACTTCAAAGTTGTAACCATTTATTTAAGAAAAAAAACAGCCAAAAACACGATTTATTTTTATTTCGCCAATTTCCCCGTAACATGCCTCTAACTAAACCTTGTTTAATTTTGTGACGTCATCGCTCTAACGTCATTAAATTTGGCGGATTTTTTAATAAAATAAACGCATTTCATTACTATGTTAATGTTTTATTATCTGTAAAATTGCCAAAAAAATTACACTTACGATTGTTTTAGACTTTTACACACAGTGGAAAGCGCAGAAAAGCGATAGGAAGGAAACAATCGGCGGTTTCCAAAACGAATCGGCAACATTATCGTCGCCATTTTGTTTTGTGTATTTGATTAATGGGGTACCTACGGGGAATTCGTCTTATGTTCACGTCGCGAGATGTAGACATGGGCTCATGTCTACGGCGCATTGACCAATGAAATCCTGAGAATTTTCTTTGCAGTATGACAATTATATATATTTATGTGAGTGACAGTGTATATTGTGTAATGTATACATTAACTGGTTGCACAGTTAAACAGCATGTAAAAAATATTTTATATTAACACATGTGGCATTTTATATTTAATGGCAGACTCACTGTTTCGGTATCTGTTAATACAATCATGTTGGATACATTACTTATAACCAGAAGCAAGCTACACATCTTATATAAATCACTCTCGATGGAGCGGATGACATCATTAGTCATGATGTGGGGGGGAACCAGAAAACCTGGGGAAAACCCACACGTCTGATCATGAGTGAGCGACTACCATAGCTGTCTCACTTACAGTGCCAAGACTACCATAGCTGTCTCACTTACAGTGCCAAGACTACCATCGCAGTCTCACTTACAGTGCCAAGATGGGGATTTGAACCCAGATTGCAGGACTGAGAAACCAGTGCACTACCACCTATTCTGCATGGACACCCATTTCTGTTATATCTTAATATACATATAATTTCCATGAAAAAATAATACACATTCACCTGGGTGTTATAAATATATATTTATAAAAAGGTGAAATAGGCTCTTATTGATGTAGGGACCATATTCTTTAGGATTGCACAGGCTAAAATAGTGGAATATAAAGCAGCAGCTTTAAATACATTTATCTGGAAGTTTATAACTTGAATTTAATTACAAATGAGTCTTATGCAAATTGACAACCTTCCGTATATTTGAAATAAATGACATTCTTTTACCAAATTAAAAGTAACAAATTTAAATTCTCATTTAATTAGATTGAAAATTAGTAGTATAATGGTGATAGTACTCAATTGTTCAAATACTCTGTACATATAATTAAGAACACTAGTAGTCTTGTTTTTGGCATTGTTTTGTATAGATTGTGAATTTTGATATCATATTATTCTACATATATGAAATTTGTTGTATTATATTTTTATTCAAACATTAGCTAAAAAAATGTTTTGGTTAACTTTGCATTTCAATTAAATAATAAAAGTATATTAACATACAGCACTAAAGGTAAAAGGACTGGCATGAAAGCCAACCTTAATAAAGCTTTAATGAGTGGCAAGTTGCTTGTGAAGCATCGACAGTAGTAATCACTTCTTAATTATGAACAGACTGAGTCTGCAGGTTTTACTTATTTTATTGTGTTCAGCAGTTCCCAACATCCTGTCTTGTATTTGAAGTATGCTTCATTTCTCACTGGAATGAGAATTAACATGATGCCAGTTGCCAATCATTTATCCATTTCAACCAATCAAATCAATAAGATATCTTCAACAAACAATAGCACATGCAACTGCATTATAATAAAACCTATTGTCGGTATACTCCGACATCAACAATAGGGCGGAGATATCTAAATAGTGGCGTTATGTTATTTATCATTATGACACTATTATGTATAGATTGGGGAAGAAAGTGAGCCTTTGGACGGCGAAGAGTCAATAACTCCGGGTCGGGTAAGGCGGTGTGACCTTTGACCTGCCGAGAGTGATATTTGTCGATATTGATGTATGCTTAGAACATGTACATTGTCCATATATTTGACTATTATTGACCGGACAAGGGAGATAATTCACTTACTGACTGGACAATGGAGATAATTCACTTATTGACTGGACAAGTGAGATAATTCACTTATTGACTGGACAAGGGAGATAATTTATTTATTGGCTAGACAAGGGAGATAATTTTTCATTTATTGACTGGAAAAGGGAAATAAATCAGTTATTGACCTGACAAGGGAGATAATTCAGTTATTGACTGGATAAGGGAGTTAATTCAGTTATTGACTAGACAAGGGAGATCATTTTTCATTTATTGACTGGACACGGGAGTTAATTGTTGATGAAGCTTGTAAATTACTGTTCCTGCCTGTATCTGTCTTAGATTTTTATGTTGCTTTTTTGTTAAAATATGTAAGCAGTTAATATATGTTAATGCTTAATTTGTCCTCATGTGGGTGAAGGTTATTAACTGACGTCAATGAGGTGAATATAATATATGTTTTGCCTTTTAACTGAATATTTATTTTTATTTACATAGTTAAGTTTTTGAGTGAAGGCCGATATCAATTACATTACCCACCAAGAGTGATATCTGTAGTTGACAGTAAAACATGTTTATTTAACTGTATATGTTAAACATTGAGGTACATGTTGTTAATTGTAATTTTTGTTACAAGTTACTTTTTTATCTATTGTGTGTCAGATGGGCTTAATTTGTCCACATACCTGTCTAAAGTTGTTACTTTTTTTTTTTACTAAAAATGTTCCTGAATGACTTCAGTGAAGTGGCTTTCTCACATTTACATGGCATGATGGCATTTTTTTGTTTTTAAGTGATTCCTGTTCACCTTGTTGTCTCTAAATAATTAATGTTTAATTTTCTGACTGTTGATGGCAATCGTAAAATGTACTCCTTGATTCATTTATACAATGCTAAATAATTATAATGTGGAGGCTATAGTAATACACTATAAAGTATTAAGTACCGGTAATTTTTCTACCGTCAAAATTACAGAGGGACACATGGCAGTCTTGACGGTTTTATGAAATATTACAATTAGCATCTCCATTTATTAATCCAGTAGCATTTTGACTTTATATGCTTGCATATATTCAAGTTGTTGTTTTTACAACTTTTCTTAATTACTGAGATATACCATAGGTTTGAATATATTATTGGTGAAATATAATCAACAAAAAACAAATTGCTTTATAATATTGTTATAATTAATGATTGAACAAATGCAATTTATGTAGAAAACGGGACAAAATTCGGGACAAAAATCAAGGTTAAAGATATACAAACTATTTTTTTATTATTATTGTGAACAATGAACAGTTTTCACATTTACAGCCAGTCTGCACATACTTCCAGTTACACGGACCGTATATTTAATTTGTGTAGTTTACCAAAAATGTGTTCCAGTTTTGAATATTACAGCAAAATGTTGCAGTTATTTAAACTTGAATATGGTGATGAGGATAAAAATCTAAAGCGGTAGTCACAATGTTAATTTATTCTGTGTTCTATTAATTTACTGAAGTTACTTATACAATGTATATCTAGTTACTAATTGCCTGTTATGTGTGGGTAAAGGGTGCCATTTATTATGTGTTGTTTGATTTTTAGCTCTACTGGCCAAGGGCCAGCAGAGCTTATGGGATGGCGAGTTGTCCATCGTCCGTTGGTCCGTCGTCTGTTAACTTTTACCTCGTTAAGACGATAGAGCCTTCATTTTTCATCTGATCTTTACCAAACTTTACCAGATTGTTAATGTCAGTGAAAGCTCGGACAAGTTCGAAAACCAGCCAAAATTGGACCAGAAACAGCAGAGTTATGGCCCTTGATTTAGTTAAAAATGCCATATTTTACCTCGTTAAGACCATAGGGCCTTTCTTTTTTATCCGATCTTTACCAAACTTTACCAAATTGTTAATGTCAATGATATATCGGACCAGTAACAGCGGAGTTATGGCCCTTGATTTTTTAAAAATGCTATATTTTGCCTCGTTAAGATGATAGGGCCTTCATTTTTCATCCGATCTTTACCAGATTGTTATTGTCAATGATAGCTCGGATAAGTTCGAAAACCAACCAGATCGGACCAGTAACAGCGGAGTTATGGCCCTTGATTTTTTAAAAATGCTATATTTTGCCTCGTTAGGACGATAGGGCCTTCATTTTTCATCCGATCTTTACCAAACTTTACCAGATTGTTAATGTCAATGACAGCTCGGAAAGTTTTGAAAACCAGCTAGATCGGACCACTAACAGCGGAGTTAAGGCCCTTGATTTAGTTAAAAATGCTACATTTTGCCTCGTTAAGACAATAGGGCCTTCATTTTTCACCCAATCTTTACCAAACTTTACCAGATTGTTAATGTCAATAAAAGCTCGAAAAAGTTCGAAAACCAGCCAGATCGGACCAGTAACAGCGGAGTTATGGCCCTTGATTTCATTAAAAATGCTATATTTTGACTTGTTAAGGCGATAGGGCCTTCATTTTTCATCTGATCTTTACCAAACTTTACCAGATTATTTTTTTTTGTCTTTTCTTCTTTTTTGATTTTTTTTTCTTTTTTGATTTTTTGATTTTTTTAATGTTTTTTTTTTTTTTGATTTTTATTATCTCTACAGGCCAAGTTCGAAAACCAGCCAGATCAGACCAGTAACGGCAGAGTTACGGCTCTTGATTTATTTAAAAATGCTGTATTTTGCTTCTTTAAGACAATAGTCACTCGCTTCATTGATGTTATAAGAGCCATATTAGCCAGTAGAGCGTCCACAGGCCCTCTTGGGCCTCTTTTTGTTTTTATTTTGTAAATGTGTTAAATAAAGCAAATTAATTAAATAATTAGTAAAATGATGCTCATAAAATTTAATCAAATGCTTACACTGGTGGATGGAGTAGCTTGTGTATGGGAATCAATCTTTTGTGGTTACCCAAGTAAACTATAAGAAGCAATTTATAGTCAATTAGAGGCTTTGGTAACCTGTAAATTACCTCCATTCTCCACTACTTCTTGTTAACAATTTGGTCCTGGTATTTGATCTCCTTTGTGTTTATCATTGTATAGCAATTTAGACTTTGTCCTTATTCAACTATTTCTTGTATTTATAAACATGATTACTTAAAAAAGTATGATTTTCAAAAAATAATATGTTCTAAATGGACGTGGGTATTGTGTGTTGACAGGGTGCCCAGCTACAACGAGAGTTGCGGGAAGACGAGAACGATATTCAAGTTCTGGAAGACCAACTGGAGGAGGAGCAGAAGAAGTACCAGGAGTCGTTTACCAGGAGGCAGAAGGAAGTTGACACCATGGAGGTATGTACTGCACGTTTTTGTCACACCTTGACGAAACTGCTGAAACACAGGTATCACTCTGCGGCAGTGGCAACATTTATGTTAACCTTTTGCTTAATAGATTTTCTTATTCAACATTAATTTTTAGCTCTACTGGCCATAGGCCAGTTCGTCTGTTGGCATGGGCATGAGCATGGGCATTGGTGTCCGTAAGCAGTACTTTCTCTGAAGCCGCTCAGTCAATTTTACTAAAATGTCACATGGATGCTTCCGTGTGGACTGGGACCTCAAAGAAGATTTTTTTTGTCGATCCGACATTCAAGATGGCCACCATTGCTAAAAATAGCCAAACCTTAAAAAATCTTCCGCTCCAGAACGGTAAAACAGATTTTGACAAAAGCATTTTAAAATTGATTGATAGCTATTTAACTATCAATTTTGTGTTTTTCGTCTTTGTAAAATCAAAAAATGCTGTGGGGTCTAAAATGTGTATATGGAGATTTTGCACGTTTATATAGACTTATATAGGGAAAAACTTGAAAAACCTTCTTCTCAAAAACCACAAGGCATAAAGTTCTTATATATTGCATGTTACATTAGCTTATATATATTGCATGTTACATTAGCTTATGGTCATCTACCAAATTGTTCAAATGGTGGCACTGGGGTCAAATCTGGCCAGCCAAGGGGTTCACATTTGTGCATAGAGTTACATAGGAGCATCTTCAAAATAATCTTCTTATCTGAAACTACTTTTTTGCAGGGTGAGATCTAGAGATATTATTGTGGAACTACTTTTTTTGCAGAGAGAGATTATAGAGATGGAGAATAGTATTGCAGAGCAGAAGAACAAGGTTGAGGAGCGCACACCAGGGTTTGAGGAACTAGAAAAAGTATTTGAGGAAAGAACTGCTGCTTATGAATTACAGAAAAAGCACATAGTTGGTATGTGAGACCAGTCATTTCACCTGCACAGATATATGTGCACACCCACTTGCACTTGCATGGCTTAAAGAACTAGTCGAGGGTTCAACGCAACATTGTTGTAACTTATTTTTATATTTCAACATGTAAATAAAGAAGATACAGCAGTGTTGTGTTGACACTTCATAGTACAGGCATTATATCAGGTGCTGGTTTATATAGTTTTATTTGAATGTGTGCAATAATATTCTTTAATGAAATTTGAAAATCAACGACAACAGAGGCCATTTTCATACGGCTACCACAATGCATCTGCAATGATCCCTGATACATTCCCCTGGCAGTGTGGTGGAAGGCCGGTCGTGATGCATTCCCATTGGTTCCCGATGCATTCCCCATGAAATGTGGTGGAAGGGCCACAGCTATGTATTCCCTACTAGTCCAAATGCATTCCCCATGAAATGTGGTGGAAGGGCCACTAATATGTTTCCCCCACCAATATGTATATCCCCCACTGGTCCCAGTGCATCCCATTGGAAATGTAGTGCAAAGGCCACCAATATGTATCCCCCAATGGTCCCAGTGCATCCCATTGGAAATGTGGTGCAATGCCCACCAATATGTATACCCCACTGGTTCAAATGCATCCCACTGGAAATGTGGTGCAAGGCCCACAAATATGTATCCCCCACTGGTTCCAATGCATCCCACTGGAAATGTGGTGCAAGGCCCACCAATATGTATCCCCCACTGGTTCCAATGCATCCCACTGGAAATGTGGTGCAAGGCCCACCAATATGTATCCCCCACTGGTTCCAATGCATCCCACTGGAAATGTGGTGAAAGGCCCACATATATGTATCCCCCACTGGTTCCAATGCATCCCACTGGAAATGTGGTGCAAGGCCCACCAAGATGTATCCCCCACTGGTTCCAATGCATCCCACTGGAAATGTGGTGCAAGGCCCACCAATATGTATCCCCCACTGGTTCCAGTGCATCCCACTGGAAATGTGGTGCAAGGCCCACCAATATGTATCCCCCACTGGTTCCAATGCATCCCACTGGAAATGTGGTGCAAGGCCCACCAATATGTATCCCCACTGGTTCCAATGCATCCCAATTGAAATGTGGTGAAAGGGCTTTAAACCCTAACATTATACACTACCATTTTTGTCACATTTGAAAAAAGTACAAAAGTATTTTCATATGTGGCAAGTTTATGCATATACACATATTCATCCAGAACCATTCCCCATCATTTAAACATGCATGCACGTGTTTGTATGCTGTTGGTTGAAATTTCATATGCAGGAAGATCATATCTTCTCTGTGGTACAATCTACAGTAGAAATCAATTAATAAAAATAGTATAAACAAATTATATTTTGGATATGAATATAAATGTCTGTTACATTAATATTTCAAGTATTTCATTGTAGGAGGAGGACATTGATCTGTGATAAAACTATATATCAGCACCAAATTATAATCTCTGTAAAATGTACTCATGCACGTCCCATGTTTATTGCACTCTGCCTTGACTCTCCTTGCACAGTCTATATTTGTTTGCTTTACAAGTAATATATGCTCATTTGTAGGACTAATTCCACCAAAACATTTGGGCTTCAGTCTGTGGTATACCACCAAAACATTTGGGCTTCTGTGGTGTATCGACAAATAAGCCTGGAAAATAAAAATGTTTTCCCTGTCTTACTTACGATACAAAGTGCACACTTTTGATTACACACCCCCACCCTCCTTTTTTTTAGCTTTAATTCATCCAAATGATGTATTGGGAACATTTCTTAGTCTATAATTAGGTAAACATACGTGTATAGGAATTGGTTGAATCAGTATGCAGCCTGTCAAAATGGAAAAGGGCATCGTTCAGTGGAGATGTTCTCCTTTATGATAAATGACCCACTGAATGTGTTGGATTGTTCTAATGAATGTAGACCTTATGATTTATATGTATGTAAAACCTTCTTTGGAGAAATATAAACATTTTTGGGCTCTTGACATAAATAATTATATAAAATGAATACGAAAAGGATGCTGGAATTTTTATGGCTGCCAGAATCTGGGAAAAGAAAACTTAAGAAAAATTGTAATAAAACTTGTTTCATCCCAGCTGCCCTATTTTTAAGACTGTCTATAATCTACATGTCAATTGCAAACAAATGTTTAGGCTGAATTTCCTGTATGACTATTTGTTTCATTGTTTCTATATTTAAAATGACAAGTCTGAAGCCTTCAGGTCAGGCGCAGATGGTTAAGTCTTTGATAATATTTTTTGTAGATAGTTTTCAAGTGTGACTCAGCATAGAAATCCTTTGTTTAATCATACATAGGCTGAATTTAAAATGTAATAAAAAGTTATTCAGCATTGGATTCATTTATTACAAAATAACTACCGATAGTTAAAAACTGGCTCATTCTGAAGTATTTCGTAATAAAGAATACCAATGGATACATAAATTATCTCTACAATATCATGACAAAAGATTGCAAAACAAATAAATATAGACTGGTTCCCATCTCTGTATCTATAAATATTGGCTTCCTGTTGGTAATATTCATGGGATAGAAATGACTCAGGTATCAGTACCAATCTATGACTTGTGTATTACTGTCTGTTCCCTCTGTCGGAACATCACTTAAAAGGAATTTTGACATATTTTTGAACACACGTTATTATTTAAAGTTCTAAGAAAATTTGTAGAAATGGTGAAATATTTATCAAAATCCGATGAATGAAGAAGGACATGTGACCATTTAAAAGTTGCATTTCATTCAATCTGAATAAATTAATAAAAATTGCTTGAAAACATGTCAACATTCTCTATAATCTTTAGTTCCTAGTAACTGTGGTATTTTCTGTAAAAGTGTATAATCTTTTATATGATCACTGTATTTTACTTGTTTGTTCCATTTATAGTTTACACATAATATCACTTTATCTTTATTATTAGATATAGATTTTGTGTGTGTTTTTTGTAAAAAGTTTTATATTCTCTTCCTTCTAACTTACCGCTACTTGCAAGAATGCTATATTCTTAGTTTGCACTTTCAATACATTGTAATTTACACATTGTAATAGTAGCTATCCTGCCAACAACAGCCAAATTTTACAACATATGTACACCGTTTCTAAACCTACTTCCGACGAGGTATATATATATATAATTTACCTATTTTTAGATTCCAGTTTGAAGCTCTATAGACACAATATAAACGGCTTTAAACTGCCAGGACAAACTGGAGTTTCAATTTGAGTTACCAACTCATAAATCATTTTACACATATTCAATCACGGGTATTTGAAGAACCCGTGCATAAACCTTTATTTTTAATCGGCACATATACATTATTATATGACCTGAACACCTGGATAGAGTTTTGACAAACGGTTTTGTAGTATAATGTTGCTGTTATTTGGCAGGTTAGTTCCATTAAATTAATATGCAATGAATTGAATTGAATGTTGTTTAACGGCTCATCAACACAGTATAGATTATTTAGAGCCACCCCAGAGAGAGGGGAAGGATACATAGGAATCCGGGAACCTGCCCTACTCTTATTATCGAATAGATTCCTATGGTTCTTTTATGTGCTCGGAGGATAGACCGATACACGGGACCGTCCAGTTTACGTCCCCATGTGACGGATGAGGCTGAGAGAAAGTGTCTTGCCCAAGAACAAATATGCAATGAATTGCAATGTGTAAACTTGGTAACCAAAAATGACTTAATGTTTGTATTAATATTTGTCTTTCATTGTTTTTGCAGGACATTATTTAAATGAACTGTGTCTATATCTTCTTTTTTATAATTATAATAATTTTATACTGCCTAATTTCCATTTTGTACCAACTAATCATTTTAAAAAGTCTTTAAATAAAACTCTTGTTTCAAAATCTTCAGTTTCACAACATATTTTAATTTTTTAAAATTTACTTTATATTAAACATGTTAAATGAATCCTGGTTGTTAAAATAAATTTAGGAAAAGTCGTGTGTTTTTATTAATTGTTTCTACTTGCATTTTCTACTATACTTGAGTCTCTGTGTAGAATTAAAGGGTAAAAAGTCACAGCTGGAGGAAAAAATCAAGAAAGCAAAGGCACGCAAGGAGAAGTTAACAAGTCCTCAGGTAAGAGCACAGATCGTGATGATGAAGATGAGGAGGAGGTGGAGGATGATGATGATGATGATGATGATGATGATGATGATGATGATGATGATGATGATGATGACGACGACGACGGTGATGATGATGATGATGATGATGATGATGATGATGATGATGATGAACAAATTTGATGCTTTCATGCATTTGCCTCTAATAAAAATACTTTATTTTAAGAGGGTATCACAG
Source organism: Cyrtodaria siliqua (assembly GCA_037043455.1). Lineage (NCBI taxonomy): Eukaryota > Metazoa > Mollusca > Bivalvia > Adapedonta > Hiatellidae > Cyrtodaria > Cyrtodaria siliqua. The sequence continues at coordinate 212,337 of JAWPHD010002965.1, forward strand.
TTAGTAAAACTAATCTTCATTGAACCCCTCTTTACAAAGCAACATACTAAACAAAACTTGATACAAGTTCATAGCAAAACAACGAAAATAATAACGAGATAGAAACGCAAGTGTTCCGCTAAAGACCCATGGTATGATTTGATTATGATTAAAACAAAACAAATGCAGTTATATTTTACCTTTTTATCCATTTAATGAGCCGATAGGGTAAAGACACTGTATTTGAAACCTTCTCGCCTCTCATCACTGTGGGTAAAATCCCACTGGGAGCTCAACTTGTAAGTGAGAAATTGTTGATTCTTGGCAGGAGGTACCTGTACAGTACAGGTTTTACCTGCCTCAATTACTAAAAATCAACCATCAAACGTAGCGCTTAATGCAGTGGAAAATGATGCTAAACCCAAACAGACAAACCCATTTGATGAAATTGTTTGAAGAAGTTTTAACTGACATTGACTGAATGCTTTATCTGTTACTATAACCCCTGCTATCAGGAGAAGCTACGAGCAGACTTAAAACATAAGCGCCGTGAGGTGATGTTCCAGCTCAAACATCACGGAGAAGAAACAAAGGCTCTTGAGTCGGACATCTACTCTGCTGGCTGTAAACTGAAGGTGGTCATGGATGAGAACCAGAGGTTTACTGAAGTATGTAATGTCTCATCTTAAATTGGACTTCTAAAAGTCTCACTATCGGCATTAAAATTGTTATTAAAATTATCTGAAGTGTACATCCGACACTTTTTATGCCTTATGTCATTCTCAACTACTAAGATTTATCACAAACCTAATAATAATGGATAGGAAATGTCATAACTGAATCAGTGAAGAAGCCATGGCAGAGTTGGACCTTTTTTTTCTAACTTCCCTTCCAAATATTCATTGATTTTCGTGAGAATACATTTAAAGGATTTATATAAAGAATAGAAAAATGGGATTATGTAGAGAATATTTGTTTGTTTTGAGTGAATATAGGATTTATTTTCATCGAGAAGTGAGAAAACTGATATTTTCACGAGTGCTTTAGCACGAATGAAAATATTTGAGTTTTCTCACTAACAAATGAATATAAATCCTATATTCATGACAAACCAACAAATATTCTATTTATTATATACATGCAACTTGGAAATGTATGCAGAAAAATATATAATGCGTCAAAACAATGACGTCAATAACATCTACAATGTAAACAACGTCAACAGTTGCATGACATCATTTTGAGTGAAAATATGTGAAATATAAACAATGAAAATATAAGGTTTCATTTTACAAAGTCAAACTTTCCGTTGAAACTAACCATAATTCGGAAGAGAATTAAATTTGTTGATACATGACAATTTGTTTTAAAATATATACATGAAACTTTTTATTGATAATGTTTGTTTACAATCAAGCGTTCCATGTTAAACTTATTGTGTAATGATTTCTATTAACTTAAGAGATAACCATGCTAAGACTTTCAATCTGAGATGGTATGTGGTTGGTTTTACTGTCTGAAATTACCGCGTCGCCGTAAAATGAAATGTTAGACCATAAAACACACCACATACCATCCCATAACCTGTAAAACATAATTTCAGACCATAAAACCAACCACATACCATCCCATAACCTGTAAAACATAATTTCAGACCATAAAACCAACCACATACCATCCCATAACCTGTAAAACATAATTTCAGACCATAAAACCAACTACATACTATCCCAGATTGAAAATCTTAGCATGGTTATTTCGATTCTAATGCTTTTCCATTCAAATGCTTTTACGGTCAAATGCTTTTACGGTCTGAAATTTTGTTTTACGGCGACGCGGTAGCCAAAATTCACGGATGCCAGCATTTTGTTGACGTCTTCCAATGACGTCGTTTGTATCTACGTTATGTGACGTCGGATATTTTTCAGACGGTAAATCAGGGGTTTTACAGTCGCAACTTTGAGACATTGGCCAATGTATCAACTTGTTACATAATACTTGCATTAGAATACCACTTTTGTTGTTGGAATAAGAACAACTTAACTGCTGGAGGGGTGAATGTGAAACTATCTTTACTGTATATAAATAAAGAACAAGTTACAGTAGTTTTCTGTTGTTCATTCGTGTCATAATTCCACGCAATAACAGTGTAACGTACAATAGACTGTTCAACCACACTGCATTCTATTCCTATCCTCAACAGGCCTGCAACGAGCTGAGTAAAGCTATAGACGACATCCACAATTCCATGGATTATAACGAAATACTGAAAGCCAGACTCCTGAACGAGATTATAAGTACTAAAGGTCGGTTGTTTAAAAGTTGACTATATGGTTTATAGTATGGTACTACCTTTGCACACATTGTACAAGAAATGTGCACATTTCACAAGAACCTGATTTTCAACTAATATCCCAAGTATGACCTTGAACTGAAGGTTAGTGTTGTTAGATAGTTACTGATCATCTGTAACAACCGTGCAAATATCAAATATGTAACAACCGTGCAAATATTAAATATGTAACAACCATGCAAATATCAAATATGTAACAACCGTGCAAATATCAAATATGTAACAACCGTGCAAATATCAAATCAATCTGTGGAGTAGTATTCAAACTGTGATGTATTGTTCTTTACATTTCTTGAATAGATATTGTTAAAACTAAAATAGAATATCGCTTAAGCCAGTGCCAGAGGGCGTGAGAGGTGTGGCATCTTTCAGATATCTCTCATGAACAATAAAACTGAGTCTGCTACTTTCTTCTCTTGTTTGTTTCTGTTGCTTTTGAAAGATCCCCTTTTCAGTGTTTATTTACTTAAATGTTTTATTTTATGTTTCAGGGAAACTCGAGGAAAGTTGGACTGATGATTTTAAAATCCAGCAGGTACGTGACTAAAAGTCAAAAAGTGACACGATTTAAAATCAGTCTATTATAACGTATTTTGTTATGCCTGCCTTGAAAGTGAAGTGGGCATAACTATGGTGTTACCGTTTTCTATCCATCCGTTCATCCATCTTTCCTTAAGAAAAATAGTTTTACATTCAATTTTTTTGTTAAAACTATTTTTATGTGGCAGACAGTGCTGAAGTGAGGCATCCCTAACCCATGGTCACATTTTCTTTTTTATTTCAATATTTTGAAATCATAAGCATCATCAAAATTAAAGCATTCAATTATATAAATCCTTAACTATAATTTGTGTTTGCTTGTTTTTCTCCATGAATAAAAATTGCTTGTTTTGTCCAGGAATTTTCTGACAGAGATCAGGAGACTGTGGATGAGTTAGGAAATTTGTTGGAGCGGACGGAGAAACGAGAGAAGAAAATCTCCAACATCACGGGGCAACTCGAGGTGGAGTTGGAGCAACTCACCAGCTTCCTCGACAATCTTGCCAGCAGACGGCCCAAAGGTATACACAAGTTTGTTTTATCTGCATGGAATGTCAGATCTATATTTATTTACATATACCTTTCATATATACATACGCGTGTTCGACACGTTTTTTAGATGCATGGACTGTCAGAGCTACAGTATATTTATAAAAATGTGTGTGCATATGATATTCAAACACGTGTCCTGCACATATTTTTGCTGCATGGACTGTCAAAACTATATGTATACAAATTTATATTCCTACATGTGTCGTGTAATCAGTATGTGCTGTGTGATGTGATAGACATACATTCAAGACTTTTTAAAAAGTCGAATGTATTGTATGGTGCATGAGAATCATACAAATTATAATACTCCTCTATTCTGATTGGATATATTAGCGTTTCAATTGTCATATGATCTGAGGATCTGAGGAGGAGTCCACTAACATAACAGCTCTGCTTCAATTGTGGGCATTTGATTAATATTAAAGGGACACACGGTAATCTTCATTCCTCAAAAACGTATCATGTAAAATTAGTTTTTCTACACAATTTGAATACATATACAATGTATAATGGACTGTTCTTTCTTTGAATTAAGACCATTCCATTTATGTGACAAAGGGGTGTTTTGGGGTAAATGATTGATCAATGACAGCAGATGGACATTGTAAACCCTGATCAGCCTGCAAGTTACTCTATTATAGTCTTGCTTAGCAGGTTTAGGGTTAGTAACTGCTAAACTATTTCTGAACAACTTATATTGATGACTTCCAAATGAGTGAGTATAATGCCGCGATTATTCAGTGAAACCTGTTAAAAAAATAACACATAATCATGAATGTAAAAACATAAACCTCAGATCTTATTTCCACGATATTTAATATTTACCAGTCATGCCAGTAGCTTCAAAAATAAGCTGACATTGAATAAATAAATTATTAGCATCCTGATTTCAAAGCTTGATATAAATACCTCAAGATTGCCATGTGTCCCTTTAATGACAGTAAAAGCTTCATCTAACAAGTGTTACATCCAGGATGAGCTGCGCTATGTGTCATGTTTGTAACTAAATCGTCAGTTGTTTCTTAAGACACCTTCATTTGGAAATAACTTTTCATTTGAAATATAAAACATATTAATTGCATTAAACCGCTCAATTTTCAGGTAAATGCATACACAAACCATAGATATATTTGATATTTAAAATTGTAACAATTTTTCAGCTATCCAAGTATAAGATGTCTAATATCAAGTCCATAAGGGCTTTTGATGAAAAATAAAATTTACCTGCTTTTATATTAATTGTTGTAATATTAGTTTAAATTACTATTACTACTAATAATAAAAAATACTAAATTTAATAATGCTTACTGTATCATTGAGTGAATCACTTATCTTGAAACAGAAAACTGTGGTGTCAATTTGTATGGTGTTTTATATTTATGTTGTTATTAAAACCAATATGATTTGTCCCCATTTAAAGACACGTATAGGAGTCGGTGTCGCACGCCGACGCCCAGTACCCCAGGTAAAACTGCTTCAATTTCTCCCACGAGTAGTCGCGAAGCGTAACATGCACTTATCCTTCCTGTTTTGTTATTACTAGCATCTATTTACACTGGACTCTTTAAGCCACAATATTTGTGTTCAACCTTAATGGAGACGAGGAGATGATTTATCAATATCCATCTGATGTCCCCATGCATTAACTGAAACAGTGGAGCGATGTGGTCTAGAGGTAGAGTGTAAGACCAAGGATCGAAAAGTTGCGGGTTTGATCCCCGCCATGACTATAATATTTGTTGTGTCCCTGAGCAAGACACTTTATCTGCATTTGCTTAATACTGGTTCTAACCAGGAAGACATCGAGAGTGATTAAAATAAGTTCAGAGAGCTTTCATTACAATCAATGAAACACAAATTGGTAAACTTACTGAAAACTTAATCTCTGTTGAAAAGCTGTACAACCTTTTTAACCATTGCTGACATACGCAATACCAGTACTATGACCATTGCTGACATACGCAATACCTGTACTATGACCATTGCTGACATACGCAATACCTGTACTATGAATAAACCTTAGCGCAGTGTTCATGAGACACAATGTAATACATGTAATACATATCAAGTTCACACAATAGGTATTGAAAGTATTTTTCTTGCATACCAGATACGGTGATCCGTGTTTTGGAAAGCCTGATCTTACACATGGGGAAGATAAATATCACGTGCTGATATAAACAATGACAGTTGCACGAGGTCATTGTGTAAATAAACATGCAAAACGTTAGTAACATGCAGAATATAAAAAAAAATCTTTTAAGTTTAAAATACAAAATTTCTCTGGAGGATTTGAACCCCAGTAAAATGGTTGTAAATTGTTCCTCTCCATTTATACTCATGCTCTGGAATGACTCAGGGAACATCTAGCTTAGTTTTCATCAATAAAAGCAAATTGAATCTGCATAATTATAACAGTTTAATAAATTAAATTTAGACCATAATATGTAACCTGTAAACCTGTGTCTACCATGGGTGTTAAATAACTGGCAGCTAGATCTGATGTAGCAGGAAGTTTAAAGAAACCAACTCGCCAAAAAACGGCAAAATTACACTATAAAAACAATTATCAAAGCTCTATCCAGGTGTTTATGTCATATAATAATGCATGTGTGCCAATTAAAAGTATAGGTTAATTAACGGGTTCTTTAAATATTCGCGATTGAATAATGCGTAAATGAATTACGAGTTGCTAACTTGTAATTCAACACTCCAGTTTTGACGTTTCGTCTGGCTTTTTAAAGCCAGTTACATTGTGTCTAGAGAGTTTGGATTCGCAAAATATGTAAGTTATACCTCATCATCAGTACGTTTAGAAACTGTACATACTTTGTAAAAGTTGGCTGTTGTTGGCGGGATAGGAACCGTAAGTCTCCTATTGCTGATATATTGAATAGATTAAGGTAGAGCCATCGTGTGATGGTTAGCATGCCAGCCAGGATCGAATTAGGGTTCATAATCAAATATTTAAAAAGCATTTCATACCTTTCCAGTATTTCGGATGAAACTTCAAACCGAGGTCTGCCTGCTAAAATGCCCAGTGCAATACAGCGAGGGTAAATAAACGCTCTAAGATCATGTCCTTAACATGGATGCCCAGTGCAATACAGCGAGGGTAAATAAACGCTCTAAGATCATGTCCTTAACATGGATGCCTTGAAGTTCCAGAATGTCTTATGATGTAGATAATTATGTCTTTGAGTACAGTGTAAATAGATGTTACTGAGGAGATATTAGGATATGTGAAAAGTATTGAGATGGGCAGTGGTCATAATTAGAGACATTCTAGGCTTTATGTACCGAAATTAATCACTTTATAAAAGTAACTTTGTTTTCTTCTTTTTTTTCAATCTTTCTGGATACCGTATTTCTTCTAACAGTAGTGCCCAGGCGCTAAGGGGTGCACTTATAATTTGTTTAGGGTTATACGAAAGTTTGAACATTTATACAAAATGCAAAAGGGGCGTACTTATAATTTGTTTAGAGTTATACGAAAGATTGAACATCTATACAAAATGCAAAAGGGGCGCACTTATAATTTGTTAAGGGTTATGCGAAAGATTGAACATCTATACAAAATGCAAAAGGGGTGCACTTATAATTTGTTTAGGGTTATACGAAAGATTGAACATCTATACAAAATGCAAAAGGGGCGCACTTATAATTTGTTTAGGGTTATACGAAAATTGAACATTTATTGAAATTTGAATTATTTTTTTTGTATTTAAAAGATCAAAAATGTATTGAATTTTGAAGAATTTTGAATTATTATTATTATTTTATTCTTTTACAATAAGGTAGGAGGCGCTTCTGTTAGGGGAGACGCTACTATGAGGTAAAATACGGTATCACAAATAAAGTTAGAATTATTTTTACGGCATTATTTACCGCATTAATAATATAATAGTAAATTTATCTGTTAAAAAAAAGAATGAGAGCACAATGGCTGACCCATTTGATCGATATTTTTCTATTCTAATATTGTAGCCTTTCACAAATTATATAACATTCACATTTTACTGTTTTCAGGTGTTTTCAATCAAAAATAATACATAGAAAAATATTGTTTGTAGTACTGTTGCAACAGTTCTGCCTTAAATTATGGCTTTCCTGCTTTGCTTTTATTATTTCCCCTCAGTTGGTGAGATAATTTCCCCTCAGTTGGTGATTGTAAAAGTAGACTGAATGTAAAAGTAGACTGAATGTAAAAGTAGACTGAATTTGAATAAAAATGTTAGTTTTAAGCTTTGGAAACATTCCTTTACCTTTTCTACTTTTTTTTCTGTAGAGTATAATTTGTTTGACAGTTTGGTAACTGTCTGTTGTTCATTTACTCTGGCTTGTTTTGGTTTTTATAAGTCAAAATATATTTTATGGTTATTTCATGTATTTAGCTCTTAAGTTCTTAAGTAAACATTTTTTTATTTGTTTATCGTCCACAAAATGACATTTTGCAGGGTAACCATTACAAGTTTTTTTCATGGAACTCAATGTTACACAATTCACCATTGTGGTCTTGTGGTGCCTTTTGATATATAGTTTAATTACCATGAGTTTTCTATCCCAAATGCTCAAGTGAAAATACGTCTGCATAAACAACTGAGTATGCTAGCGCGAGTTTGTTTATTTGGACGTATTTTCACGAGGGGTAGAAATCATTTATTGCAAAATTCATGGTAATAAATTATACTTTACATTTTTCTAAAACAAATGTTAAATATCTTATTCACCACGCATATTGAAATTCCTTTGTGTATGTACCTCAAATCATGTGCCGTCATTGACACTGAAGAACGTCAATTAGTGAATGAAAGTTTAACAAATTGGAGAATAAATTACCGAAATCTCTTGAATTTTATAATATACCGTTTTCTTGAGGATTTATTTTCAGTCCAAGTTCATTTACAATCATTGAGAAACATGAAATACATCGTTTATCATTGAAACAAATTCAAGCTAAACTAACACAATTGTAGTCTGTAATTAACTTAAATGCTTTAAGCTGCAATAATGGTTATATAATGCAAATGTATACGTCTTCATGCAAACATAAATCACCCTAATTACACGGCAATATATTCAATAGTTCACAAATTAATATCATATCGGTGAGCCGTATTGCTTAAATATTTAAAAAAGCTCATCCAATTAAGCAGATATTTGAAAGATACGAGAAATCGTATATATTTGTATAGTTAACAAATATGATGTGGAATGAAAAGTAAAACGGCTTGCCATATACTATAGATGCCTTGCTTTTGGTCATATGTAACCATGTGAGCTGATGATAATTAGTACAGATTGTATCTAACCTTCGTTATTATGCTTCATGTATACATATATCGTGTCTAACCACTAACAGGAACACCAGTTACACCTCGGAAGCCCCTAAGTTTCAGGTAACATGTTTCATCCTAGCTAATTTTACTTGCATGGAAACTTTTTTTTTTGTACAAAAGCCTGGCACCAACCATTGCTCTATGTAGCATTAACTGGTTCCCTGTTGTGTTATGCTACTCTGCACTACCTATATAGAATATTGGAACAAAAATAGGGAACCAGTGTAACCACTCTCATTTAAGGTACTTTGTAATTTCCAGTTAGTAAAATCATTGGTAAAAAACATTTTAATAGTTACACAAGACTGCTGGGTATCCAACCCATTGGAAACCAGCATACTGCCACAAGGAGGCTGCTGGTTCAAGTCGCAGCCAGATATCATTGCTCACTAACTTTATAGTAATTCCCATTCATAAAATGAATCTACTGTTCTGACCTTCAGGTGTCTAGTATTCCAACCTATTTATCAGAGAATGCTGTTCATTTCTGTCTCTTTCCACTCTTTTAAGCAGATATGGTTTTAAGTTGAAGTTAAAGTTTAATGATTTAAATGAAATAAAATGGGGTTTTACGCCCTGTTAACACATCTTATTAGGTTATATTGGGGCAGCAACCTCGGAGGGAGATGAGGTGAAGGATGAAATTTTCCATCAGACATGCCTCCGCTAGGAAGTGAACCCATGCAGGGCAGAGGTTTGTAGCTCTAGGTCTTACCCACTGCGTTACCGAGGCTGTTTAAAAACATTTCACGTGCAAATGAAAGTAAAGTAGTTTTTGTTACACAGAGCAATGGTGTGTCATCAGGCCATGATTTTTCTCTGGTGATTTGATCCTGCATGGTTTTTCAGATTTGCTGTCATTTATTCCATTTGTTTGCAGTTTGGACAGCTGGTACTGTCTATATTTATGTCTCCTCCACTTTGTGGATGGGAGACATATTGTTTTTGTGCTGTCTGTCTGTTTGTGGTCTGTCTGTCGCCTGTTGTCTGTGTCACAAACTTTGTCCAGACTAGTTCTCCTGAACCCCTGGCCGGATTTCAACGAAACTTTGCAGGGATGATCAGTACCAAGCCTAGTTGCATATGTCGTCGCCGTGTTCCAGTTGAGTGATTTTTGGTGGAGTTATGGCCCTTTAAAATTGTTAATACACAAACTTTGTCCAGACTAGTTCTCCTGAACCCCTGGCCGGATTTCAACGAAACTTTGCAGGGATGATCAGTACCAAGCCTAGTTGCATATGTCGTCGCCGTGTTCCAGTTGAGTGATTTTTGGTGGAGTTATGGCCCTTTAAAATTGTTAATACACAAACTTTGTCCAGACTAGTTCTCCTTAACTCCTGGTCGGATTTCAACGAAACTTTGCAGGGATGATCAGTACCAAGCCTAGTTGCGCATATCGTCGCTGTGGTTTTATTGCACAAACTTTGTCCGGACTAGTTCTTTTGAATCCCTTGCAGAATTTCAGCAAAACTTTGCAGAGATGATGAGTACCAAGCCTAGTTGTGCATATCGTCACCATATTCAGGTTGAATGCTTTTTTTCAGAGTTATGGCCCTTTAAAGGTTTTAATACACAAATTTTGTCCGGACTAGTTCTCCTGAACCACAGGCCGAATTTCAATGAAACTTTGCAGGGATGATCATTACCAAGTTTTGTTATGCATATCATCACCGTGTTCTGGTTGAATGGTTTTTGACTGAGTTATGACCCTTTAAAGGTTTTAATACACATAATTTGTCCAGACTAGTTCTCCTGAACCCCTAGCTGGATTTCAACGAAACTTGGCAAGAATGTTTAGTACCAAGCCTAGTTGCGCATCTTATCTTTATGTTCCACATGAATGATTTTTTGTGGATTTATGGTATTTTCCCCAGTGGCGGAGACATCTGTTTTTACTAAAAACAACCTCTAGTCCATACATGAAATAATATTTGTATTACAGATTTTTTTTGTGTTTTTATTCAGAATCCTTCATTTTAAGTTTTAAGGTTTAAGATTTTGTTTTAAATTTTTAATATTTACAATATTATTTATTCTCCAACACATTTATAGCAAATTAAATAAATAAAAGTTATATGAGGTTACAAGAAAAACATTAAATAGACAATATTTCAGGATAAAGTTTGAAGTGGATGGTAAGTTCAAGAAACATAGAGTTTTCTATTTCAGATTTATTATAAATGTAAAATTGGGGACTTCTATGACATATTAGTATAACTGTAAAGTGCTGTTATTGAATGAAAAATGCCATTTATTATTTTCTTTATATTATTACTAAATAGGATTACAAGGTGTAGATGTACAGGAGTTAATAGTTGCATAACAAGAATATAGTAATTTTTCTTCCACGTTGTTATTCTGAATAAGGGTTTATGAAACAGAAAGTCTGCATCAAAAAGTTAACTTTATGATGGATGCTAAACAGTAGGGACATGGATTAGGCCTGCAGATTTCAATTTTTTCTTAACATACATGCAGTCTTAAGTTTAAAATAGACTTTTTTTCAATTCCTCTTTACCAAGGTTATAATAGATAATTTTTAGTTGGTGGAAGAAACTTAAAGGGGGAACATCAGACTATTCATGGGGTCCAGGAGTCTGTTTTAAACATATGTTCTATTCTAAATGGCATAAACACAATGAATAAGTCTAAAAATGACCTCTTATATAGAGGAAATTCATGTTGCGCAGTAATATATCCTATCCTAGATAATATGCACCAGAGTTAAATCTACCATCTTACACCTGATTCTATTCAAAATATCTGGAGAATCTAATTAAAATATCTGGAGAATCTAATTATAATATCTGGAGAATCTAATTAAAATATCTGGAGAAACATCTGGAGAATCTAATTAAAATATCTGGAAAATCTAATAAAATACCAGAACAAGATGGTGCTAAACAGTTACATCATATTTTGATTGATATGCATTTTTTTATCGTGAAATAGAGCATTTTTATTCACCCTGTTGATTCTGGCCATTGAGGTGACCCTTCTTTGTCAATTCTACACAAATAGTCTTCCCAGCTTTGGTCAAAATTACTGCTAGTTTAGTTGGTTAAACTAAATATTTGCAATATGGAGTGTTAATGGTGGTTTGGGAGTTGAGCTGACTCTCAACTCTCAGATGACAATATTAATAAAACATTAATACAATTACCTATACAATATAAATTTTCATGTACATGATGTAGTTGACAAGTTTTTGGCATTCAAAATACAATTTGGATGATGTGTCTGTATGTTTATGCAAATTTAAGGACTGTCTATTTGCTTTAAATAAAAAAAAAGATTTGGAGAAAGTTTCAAGCAATAATGGTTGAACTATTGGTCTAGCACTTTTTTATTTTATTTTTCTCATTGGTTAAAGGAATTTTTCTAGAAATATCTTAAATTAAAAAAAATGTTCCAATTTGTGATAAAACACTTATATCATCAAAATATGATGTTCGAACCGTACTGTTAAGGTGTAAACTTTTAATACACCATATAGCTAGGACGGAATCGGACATAAAATGCCGAAATTAACCCTGGTGCGTAACCTAGGATAGCACGTATTACTGTGCAGAATCAATTCCTTTGCAAATAAGGGGTCATTTTTAGGCTCAATCATTATGTTTAGGTTCTTCTGAATAGAAAATATCATTATTTGTCAATTTTAAGTCAGACACCAGGACCCCTTTGTAAAGCCTGATGTATTCCCTTTAAAGCTACCAGAGGCGATCTGCAAGAACTATGGGAGTCAATATAAATACTAGTAAACATTACATAATGTGTTTTACATAATGTGTTTCAGTTGCATAGTCGATGTACATATGCACTGAATAGTCAATTTAATTATTGTTGATGAAATAGTTTGGTCAAGAAAACACCATGACTCAGCTAGTTTTGGTGCATAAATCATTAATAATAATTCATATAATGCTTTAAATGGACACTGTCCGTAAGTAAGCAGATATTGAGCATAACCAAATAACCGTCTTGACTTTTATTCAGTGAAATGTATACATAAGAACATAAGCATAGACCCTAAGAAGTCTGTAGTAATACATTCGTGAGTTTGAAAAAAAAGAAGCTTTAATTATTATTTGATCATTTATATACCATATTTACCTTTTCTGCGATCATGTGACTTCCATTAGCGCATTAGGTTTTCACCATAGTATGTATTGCGTAATATGTATAGCCCGGTTAGCTCAGTTGGGAGCTGTCGACTACTTTACGCTCACGCTTACTATTATTACCGCCCGATGGGTTTCTCTTTTTTTGTACCGCGATTGAATTCCGTCTAACAATCTTGCTTTTAATTAGTAAATATTCAATAATGTTTGGTGTGTAATGTTTGTGAACATAATTAGTGTGTGTTTTATAAGCTAAAAGTTACGGACATTGTCCCTTTAAGGCCATGATAAATTTTGTGATCTAATAACACTTTTATTTAATAATATGTGCAACTGCTAGAAATATGAACCCAAAATGAATGAATTATTGACGTCATGTTTTCCATTCCAAACAGTTTCACAAATAATAATTCAACCAAACCTCATATGCGGCTTATTGAATGCATGTGCACTTTTCTTATGAAACTGAATCCCATTATGAGGATTACTATCGTATTTGTATTGGCACAAATTACTCTTCCACGTCGCCTCCAGTCCCTTTAAAAAATAGCAGGCTAGGATTATTGCAGAAGTAGAAAGTTTAGGGACATGCTTACAGTTTTTGAAATTAGCGCCAGCAGCTTTAGAATAGTCTCTACACAACACACAAGCAATGACAAAATGTAGTTAATTATAATAGACAATGCTAGGGAATGTGGCGACTCAGCCAAAACAAGCTCTTTTATTGAAAATTTTAAAAAACCTGAAAAAATGTGAAAGAATTATCAAAATCGGATATTTCCATTTGAAGGTTGTTTTAAAATGGTTATGGGAACTGCCATGTAGGGAACTATGACATCATTGCTCCAAAGAACCATATAATGGAATATTGATAAATATCATTTAAAGCAAAGAAAATCACTGCAAATGAATGCAAAATTCTTTACTGATCATATAAAGCATTATTACCATTAAGTATACATAATTTTCATACCGTTGCTTTAATTTTTTCCTATAAATCAGTAATTTTTCCTATTTATTAATGTTCCATATATGGTCATTTAGAACTGTGATGTCATAGCTTTCAAAATGGCGGCTTCCATATCCATTTCAATAGAATCTTCAAGTGATTATATCTTTTTTGTTTATCATCTGATTTGATAATTTTTTTCACCCCTTTTTCAAGTTTTTCAGAACGCTCATTAATAAAGATGTTTGGCAATGTCGCTTTAATTTCAGTGAGTGGATGAATGGTGTTTAGGTCATTACAGGCTGGAATGGGGAATGGTTATGAGCAAAAACTTACAATAATGCTGGTGTAACTCCCGTCCCCTGGGATCTGCAATACTCCATAAATTGGACCGGCATCCAAATAAACTCTTAATTGGGTGAGCATCATTCTGGGTGTAGGAAAAGGGTGCAGATCCAAGCATACCATACGCCAGTCTCAGCATACAATACAAATACTCTTAAAAATGGCCCAAATCTGGAGTCGCACCAAAAGTGGGGTTACACCCTCAGTATAATAATGGACATAAAGATGCTGACTGAAATAAATATCATTTTTCACAACCCCTTTACATTTAAAACTACGGTGTCTGATTACAGTTCTCATTGAGGGAGTTCTACCTCCTTTGGCCCCCACAAACAGGGGCCAGAGTTGGCCCCACCAAACAGGGGGCCAGAGTTGACTTCCACAGAACAGGGGCCAGAGTTGGCTTCCACAGACAGGGGCCATAGTAATTTAAAGAGATGAGATTCAATGTGTAACAAAACTGTCTGTATACCGAACACTCAACTATAACTGCCAGTGTTTAGTATTCATTATTGTTTTACTAAGTTAACATGTTAATAGATATAAGTGATCTGGAGCATAAAAAATGTCTAATCTGCAAAATTGTCTTAGAAAATTAAAACTACTTCAAACTGTGTATGCAGAGGCCTTCAGCTTAATATTGTATAATGTATAGTTTCTGTTTAGGATGACTTTATAATATATATAATATATAATATTGGGCTGGAAATTCAGTTCCTAACATCCAGGTACACCCAATCTAGGTACGCATCCAAGTAATTTCATAGATCGGTCAGCATAAACTTGGTTAAGTCGGGAAATCAGGTTTGATTGCTCCCGATTACTAGTTAAACTGCAGATTTTTCTCTAGTTTACCTGGTACGTGACACATAGCGAGGTTTACAGGGTTGTAATTAATACTCATCTCTTTACCAGACTCCCGGGAAAGCAGAAGACCTTTGAGTCAGGAAGGTCGTCTCAGTCGAGCAAGCACAAGAAGTCAACTTCCTGCACGAAGTAGTAGCCGAGGCGAACAGGGCAGAAAGTCGTAAATTCTTCGCCCGACCCCACCAACATCGAGAAGCGCAAAGAGTGTGGTGATCTTCTGAGGAAGTTACAGAAATCCTCTAAACTGGAACATGTGACTGTTCGTCATCTAAACTGGAACTTAGATGGTTCGACCTCTAAACTGGAACAAGTGACTGTTCATCATCTAAACTGTAACTTAGATTGTTCGACCTCCTCTAAACTGGAACAAGTGACTGTTCATCATCTAAACTGGAACACTTGATTGTCTGTCACCAACAAATCTGACATGTTTAGGGACCCGACAAAAATATACTGTGATATTTTCTCTTAATCCAACGTTTGTTCAAATCACCAAAATGCATACGTGTTTAAGGACCTACAAATTATACTATGGTATTTTTCTTTAAATTGAGATGAAATATTTAATTTAAGGTAAATTGGTTTGGTTAAACAAGGGATAACCAATGTAACCATTTGTGACCATAGATACATACAGAAATTAAGATATTTAGGATGATGTCCCCATTAGTGTGTTGTCCTATTTAAAATTAATTAAAAATTAAAAATAAATACAGGGTGCTTTAGAAATTGTTCTTCTAGTTTAATATTTAGTCAGTGCTACACTTGAATAATAAATACAAACTTAATGCATATGTGAATTGATCAATACTTAGCTTTTGTCATTCTCTAGGTCGTGTGTGTATTGACAACTAGAAGGGAACCGTCCCTAAATCATGCTGTGACTTCTGTTCTATAATGGTGTATAGCGAGTTCTAACAGCAACTTCTGCTCAGGTTTTTCAACACCGCAATTATGTTGTTCTGTTTTTTGTAAGAAGAGCA
Source organism: Cyrtodaria siliqua (assembly GCA_037043455.1). NCBI lineage: Eukaryota > Metazoa > Mollusca > Bivalvia > Adapedonta > Hiatellidae > Cyrtodaria > Cyrtodaria siliqua. The sequence continues at coordinate 228,368 of JAWPHD010002965.1, forward strand.
GCTTAAACAAGATTCCTGTCAATATATTATACATCTGCTAAATGATTTGTGGGAAACTTAATATTAAAAGCTATTTTGTGATATTAAGATGATATTTTATTGCGTGAATAAAATTGTTAATGCTTATTGATTTGTGTATTTTTTTATTTTGTTCAAGATCATGTGATGAAATTCGAGAAGAGCGCATATTTTAATAGTTGTCAAACTAATAACTCTTATAGTGCTATCAGGGCTAGAGTATAAATCCTTAAGCACTATGGCTATTATTTTCACAGCTCATATTTTAAAGGCTAATCATGCATAATGCCCGAATAAGCCGGTCAGCTAAAAACCATCAATTTGCACAGCATGTAATAATGTCAGATTACAGCATGATCCGGTTCGAATCCCCACTGAGAGCTCGACTTCTGAGGAAGTGTCGATTCTTACGGATGGCGGGAGGTGTACAGTTCTGGTTCTACCCAGGAAAAGTGTGGTCTGCCTCCACCACAAAAAAAAATTGACCGTCATATATAATCTTACAGTTGAAAATAACGTAAAAACATCATACAAACAAAACACATACAGCGTGATCCCTAAATGTCAGTAATGTATTTTCTTACGATTAAAACAAAAGACATGGTGATTACCCACTTGAAATTAACAATAAAATCATACAAAAAACACACAAGTATGTACTAGTTACAACCATTATATACATACTCGAAAAAAACTACTTTCAAGTTAAACTGAAATTGGGTTTTTATGGCGCATTAACATAGCTAGAACATGTGTTCATGAGACCCGAATGCCCCGTTTAAAGGGTTATCGGTTGCTTACAAAATGGGAGTAACAAGTGTAATATTAAAAGGCAAGTTATATGGACCTGATTTAGGTCTATGTGTGTATGAAGTTTGAATACTGTAAGGCTTTTGGAATGTGAGTAATTGACTAAATAAACAAGAGGGCCAAGATGGCCCAAAGTCGATTAAACTGAGTAATGGCCCATTATCGAACTTCTTTGAAATCTTATGGTCATATACAATCTGGTAAGTTTGGTTAAGATTGTTCAAGGAAATGTGGACTCTGTTTTGTTAAACAACATTGATGATATAAAGACAACTGACAAAGTTTGGTTAATATCAAATACAAAATGAAGGTGCTAGAGTGTAACCCCTGGGGAAGGGCCATATGTGACCCCAGGGTTACATGTAATGTATGAGAGTAGCTGTGTGCCTTGTGGTTTCAGAGAAGGAGATTTTTTAAGTTTTCCCTATACAAGTCTACGTAAAACATGTGACCCCCTGGGGCAGGGGCCAAATGTGACCCCAGGGTCACCATTTGAACTAAACTTGGTAAAGGACCAAAAGCTCATAGTAAATGGCAAAAATATTAAACCTATGGCTCTTGTAGTTTCATAGAAGAAGATTTTTGATTGTTTTTACTATATAAAAACTATGTAAAACTGTGCCGCCCAAGATGGGCGGGGGTCCAAATTTGACCTCCTGGGTTACCATTTAAACAAACTTGGTAAAGGACCATAAGCTTGTAGTAAAATGCAATATATTAAACCCCTGGCTCTGGTAGTTTCTAGCGGTTTGTAATTATTTTTTCAAAAACTGTGACGCCTGGGACGGGGCCAAATTGACCCCAGGATCACCATTTGAATAAACTTGGTAAAGGACCATTAGCTGATGCTACTTGTTATATATAAGAGCTCTGTGCCTTGTGGTTTTCAGAAAAGATTTTTTAAAGTTTTTTCCTATACAAGTATGAAAAACATGCAAAATTCTCAATATACAAACTTTGGAACCGCCGGGGGCATACGGCCATTTTCGAAACCCCGCTGACTTCATTTGAACAAACTTTGATAGTCTAGGCATTGGCGACCATTTTAAACAGAAAAACTGTCAAAATCTGTACATTTCGACCATGTATGGTAATGGACGGCCATCTTGGATGTCGCGCTGACCTAATCTTATCATATATAAAAACCATTCATCTAAGGATCATCCACGGACGACGGACGAAGAGTGATCCCAATAAAAAACTTGAATGTAAATTAACAAAAGTGTAAAAAGTAGGTCAAGGTCATTTATATTGACCTGATTTGGGTAGGAACATATTGCTGTCATACAGATGTAATTGTGTATGAAGTTTATAAGCTGTACTGCTTCTGGTATCAGAGAAATGGATATAATAAAAAAACTTGAATTTAAATTAATAGTATTAAAAAGTAGGTCAAGGTCATTTATATTCACCTGATTTGGGTAGAAACATATTGCTGTCATACAGATAGTAAGTGTGTATGAAGTTTGAAAAACTATGACTTTTGGTATGGTGAGAAACTGAGCTAATAAAAACAAGAGGGCCTGTGGACGCTCTACTGGCTAAAACAGCTCTTATATGTGTAAAGATCAGATAAACAAGAGGCCCAAGAGGGCCTGTGGACGCTCTACTGGCTAACATGGCTCTTATAACATCAATGAAGCTGAGCGAGCTGCCATTTACGTTTTTTTGAAAGTTTCTGGCAAAAAACAGCTTTTTAACTAAGTCAAGGGCCATAACTAAAGAATCTGGTAAAGTTTGGTAAGATCAGATGAAAAATGAAGGCCCCTACCGTATTAACGTGGCAAATATAGCATTTTGAACTAAATCAAGGGCCATAATCCGCTGTTACTGGTCCGATATGAATGGTTTTTCCGAACTTGTACGAGCTTTTATTAATATTAACAATCTGATCAAGTTTGGTAAAGTTCAGATGAACAATGAAGCCCCTATCGTTTTAAAACGAGGCAAAATATAGCATTTTTTAACTAAATGAAGGGCCATAACTCCCGCTGTTACTGGTCCTATCCTGGCTGTTTTTCGAACTTTGTTCAAGCTTTCAATGACATTAACAATCTGTAGAGTTTGGTAAAGATCGGATGAACAATGAAGCCCCTATCGTCTTATAACGAGGCAAAATATAGCATTTTTAACTAAATCAAGGGCCATAACTCCGCTGTTATTGGGTCCGATATGATCCGATATGGCTGGTTTTCGAAACTTGTTCGAGCTTTTAAACGACATTAACAATCTGATAAAGTTTGGTAAAGATCGGATGAACAATGAAGCCCCTATTGGTCTTAACGAGGCAAAATATAGCATTTTTAAACTAACTGAAGGCCCATAACTCCGCTGTAACTGGTCCGATCTGGCTGGTTTTCGAACTTTTAGAGCTTTCATTGATATTACAATGTGGTAAAGTTTGGTAAAGATTGGATGAAAAATGAAGGCCGTATCGTCTTGAACGAGGCAAAATATAGCATTTTAACTAAATCAAGGGCCATAACTCCGCTTATTACTTGTCCGGATATGGCTGGTTTTCAAACTTGTTCGAGCTTTCAATGACATTAATCAATCTGATAAAGTTTGGTAAAGATGGGATGAACAATGAAGCCCCTATCGTACTTAACGAGGCAAAATATAGCATTTTTAACTAAATCAAGGGCCATAACTCAGCTGTTACTAGTCCGATATGGCTGGTTTTCGAAATTGTCCGAGCTTTAATTGATATTAACAATGTGGTTAAAGTTTTGTAAAGATAGGATAAACAAGAGGCTCCAAGAGGGCCTGTGGACGCTCTACTGGCTTAGCATGGCTCTTATAACATCAAATGAAGCGAGCGACTGCCATTTACCGTTTTTTTTTAAGTTTCGGGCAAAAAACAGCTTTTTGACTAAATCAAGGGCCATATAAACTAAAGAATCTGGTAAAGTTTGGTATAGATCAGATGAAAATGAAGGCCCTACCGTATTAATGAGGCAAAATATAGCATTTTGAACTAAATCAAGGGCCATAATTCCGCTGTTTACTGGTCCCGATATGAATGGTTTTCGAACTTGTCTGAGCTTCCATTGATATTAACAATCTGATAACGTTTTGGTAAAGATCGGATGAACAATGAAGCCCCTATCATCTTAACGAGGCAAAATATAGCATTTTTTAACTAAATCAAGGGCTATAAACTCCGCTGTACCTGGTCCGATATGATCCGATATGAATTTTTTAGAAATTGTCCCAGCTTTCATTGATAATTAACAATCTGCACAAAGTGTTTGGTAAAGCATGGATGAACAATGAAGCCCCTACATACTTAACGAGGCAAAATATAGCATTTTTACTAAATCAAGTGCATAACCTCCGCTGTTACTAGGTACGATATGGCTGGTTTTCGAACTTGTTCACGCTTTCAACGACATTAACAATCTGATAAAGTTTTGGTAACGATCGGATGAACAATGAAGCCCCTATCGTCTTAACGAGGCAAAATATAGCATTTTTAACTAAATCAAGGGCCATAACTCCGCTGTTACTAGTCCGATGATGGCTGGTTTTTCGAACCTTGTCCGAGCTTTCATTGATATTAACAATGTGGTAAAGTTTGGTAAAGATAGGATATAACAATGAAGGCCCTAGTCGTCTTGAGTCAAAATATAGCATTTTTAACTAAATCAAGGACCATAACTCCACTGTTACTGGTCCGCTTCTGGCTGGTTTTTGAATTTTTTTGAGCTTTCATTGATATTAACAATGTGGTAAAGTTTGGTAAAAGATAGGATTGAAACAATGAAGCCCCTATCGTCTCTTAACGAGGCAAAATATAGCATTTTTTAACTAAATCAAGGGCTATAACTCTGCTGTTACTGGGTTCCGATATGATCCGATATGATTTTTTTTCGAATTTGTCCCAGCTTTCATTTATATTAACATCTGACAAAGTTTGGTAAAGATCGGATGAACAATGAAGCCCCTATCATCTTAACGAGGCCAAATATAGCATTTTTACCTAAATCAAGTGCATAACTCCGCTGTTACTTGGGTCCGATATGGCTGGTTTTTCGAACTTGTTCAAGCTTTCAACGACATTAACAATCTGATAAAGTTTGGTAACGATCGGATGAACAATGAAGCCCCTATCGTCTTAACGAGGCAAAATATAGCATTTTTTAACTAAATCAAGGGCCATAACTCCGCTGTTACTAGTCCGATATTGGCTTGGTTTTCCAACTTGTCCGAGCTTTCATTGATATTAACAATGTGGTAAAGTTTGGTAAAGATAGGATAAACAATGAAGGCCCTATCGTCTTGAGTCAAAATATAGACATTTTTAACTAAATCAAGGACCATAACTCCACTGTTACTGGTCCGATCTGGCTTGGTTTTTGAATTTTTTTGAGCTTTCATTGATATTAACAATGTGGTAAAGTTTGGTAAAGATTGGATGAAAAATGAAGGCCGTATCGTCTTAAACGAGGCAAAAATATTGCATTTTTAAAAATCAAGGGCCATAACTCGTGTTAATGGTCAGATATGGCTGCATTTTC